>CABHPQ010157837.1:0-33186 GCA_902168405.1 Peromyscus aztecus | reverse complement strand
ACTGAGTTATCAGCCATGCTTGGCACTCCAGGCTGCCAGTCTCTGGACCAGAATTGCACACCAGCTTTCTGGAAACCAAGGCTTCTGACTAAACTTGAGGCACACTGTCAACTCTACTGGGTTGAAACTTGCCATGTCCCCCTGCACCTTTGGGATTCGTCAGCCTCCATAAACTTCTGAGTCTACCCCTTATGATATTTCTCCCTCTCCCTCTCTCCCTCTCCCTCTCTCTCTTTCTCTCTGGTCACGGAAGCTTGAGAGAGCTGGTCACATTATATCTGCAGTTACATTATATCCACAGAAAACAAAGATGTGTGCATTCCAGTGCTCAGTTTGCTCCCTCCTTTTTATTCACTGCAGATCCTAGTCCATGAAATGGCACTCACATTCAGGTTGGGGCTTCCCACCTCAAAAGTTAAAAAAATTTTTCTCACAAGTATAGCCACCAGCCAAACTAATCTAGACCTCACTGAGATTCTTCCCAGGTGTGATGGTTTGAATGAAAATGGCCCCCATCAGCCTATAGGGAGTGGCACTATTAGGAGGTGTGGCCTTGTTGGAGTGGGTGTGGCCTTGTTGGAAGAAGTGTGTCACTGGGGGTGGACTTTGAGGTTTCAGAAGCTCAAGCCATGCCCCATGGCTCACGATTTCTTCCTGCTGCCTGATGTTCCAGAAGGAGAACTGTCGGCTCCTTCTCCAGCACCATGTCTGCCTGTGTGTTGCCATACTTCCTGCCATGATGATAATGGACTAAACCCCTAAAACTATAAGCCAGCCTCACTTCAATGTTTTTCTTTATAAGAGGCGTTGGAGTCATGGTATCTCTTCATAGCAATAGAAATCCTAACTAAGACACCAAGTAGTTCTGGATGGTGTCAAGTTGACAAGTATAACTAGTCAGTACAATGAATAGAGCCAGTTAGTCCCACTTCTATGAAGAACCCTTATGAACATAATACTTCATTTACATATGTCATGGACATGGAGGTTCCTTGTTAAAGTCCTTGGAGTTGTTCAAATGCAAATGATAATATTTCATCATTATCCTTTCAAAATGTAAAAACATACCTAAACTTGTATTACAACTTACAAGTCTGGAAGTTTTTAGATATTCATATAAAAACTGATTTGAAATTTAATTTCCACATGATCAACTTCAATACTTAAGGATTCAACAATTAGTATTCATATCTCAATTTAGTCATGTCACAAACACTCTAGAAATAAAATTTGAATAAAGGTGGGCTGTTGCCTATGAAAGTTTGTTAAAATGTGGTAATAATTTAGATTTTTGGATGTCACTGTGTTTTACATTGTGTATTTATTTGGCGAAAAAGGGAGAGGGAGAAGAAGTGGGTGAGAGAGTGGGAGAGAATGTGTATGCTTGCACCATGGTGCACATATGGACATCAGAAAACTGTAGATGAATTTCTAAATGGTCTTATTAAATAAAAAACACGGAGCCAAATATAGGGGTAAAAGCCTTAGATCAGGGAAATAGGGAAAGCCACCAGCCAACCTTACCACACCAACTCTGCAGCTTCCAAATGCGAGTTACTTCCTGTCTTATCCACACCTTTATTGCCTTGCTGTTCTGCCCTCTCATTGGCTATCTTAGCCCAGCTACCTCACTTCCTTGTCACTGCCTGTCTGTACAAACCTCCAGGTCTCTATGGTTGGTACTGGGATTGAAGACTTGTATCACCACGCTTGGCTCTGTTCCCTAGTATGGCTTTGAACACACAGAGACCCTGCCTGCTAAGTGATTGGATTAAGGGCATGTGCTGCCTGACTTTTGTTTATTTTAAATAGCTGGCCTTTCCCCCCTGATTTCCAGGCAAGCTTTATTAAAGCACAAATAAAATATCACATTTCCTCTTTTTTGTCTAATAAAAATTAAAAAAAATTTAAAAAGTTATAACTAATATAAGAAAAACTGTATACAATAAGTTTAATAACTATATATAATATATAACAGGTTTTTCTAAAGCTTTTATCTTGGTACTTAAATTGACCAACCTTTTTAATGCTAAAATAAAGATGATTAAACAAATAATATTCATAATTGATGTTACGTACATTCCATCAACATTAATTATCCTCTCATTTAATTGTTCCATTTTCAGACTGCCTAATGTGTTATCAAACAGAGACCAAATTCCTTCCCTTGTAAAAATACTTCCCATTTTTTAATGTGGGAAAAATTCTCTCTTAACTAATTTCACCCTTTAAGATATCTTAATTGACTTACCAAATCTGTCGACTGCTTAGAACAGTAGAAGTCCAAGGGAATTTCAAAGCAGCTACCAAGTGTGGTGGCAGTCTAAAATGGGAATCCAGAGAGAGAGAGAGCCTACTACCCACCAGGAGAAAAAAAAATCTAAAGAAACCGGGAGCCAGGGGCTCCATAAGCCCACAGGCAATGCGGCCACATGTAGCTCCAGCTGTTTGTAGCTCTGGCCACGGCAGAGCTGGGACCCACAAGGCCACATGCAATTGGCTGTTTTGTTAAATCTTGCCCCACAGTTGGACGTTTTAGGCTTTTAGCAGCAGTTCAGCTGAGATCCATTTGGATGAGGACTCAGAGGCTTCCAGTCTGAGGAAACAAGATCAGCTGAGAAGTTGGCAAGGTGAGGTTGGATGTGTCTTGTTCTGTTTCTCTGATCTTTCAGCATTCACCCCAATACCCGGCTCCGGATTTGTTTTTATTAATAAGACCTTTCAAGATTCATGTTACAGAAAACAGCTTGCAGGAATCAGTTCTCTCCTTCTACCATGTGCATCTGAGGTAGTTTGAAAGAAAATGGACCCCAAAGGGAGTGACACTATTAGGACGTGTAGCTTTGTTGTGGTGGGTGTGACCTTGTTGGAGGAAGTGTGTCACTGTGGAGGTGGGCTTTGAGGTCTCATATATGCTCAAGCCACACCCAGTGTCACAGACCACTTCCTGTTGCCTGTACAAGATGTAGAGCTCTTTTTTGTTTGTTTGTTTTGTTTTGTTTTGTTTTTCGAGACAGGGTTTCTCTGTGTAGCTTTGGAGCCTGTCCTGGAACTTGTTATGTAGACCAGGCTGGCCTTGAACTCACAGAGATCTGCCTGCCTCTTGTACAAGATGTAGAACTCTAATTTACCTCTCCAGCACCACAACTGCCTACGCACTACTATGTTCCAACATGATATTAATGGACTGAACCTCTGAACTGTAAGCCATCCAATTAAATGTCTTCCTTTATAAAAGCTGCTGTGGTCATGGTGTCTTTTCACAGCAACAGAAACTCTAATTAACACAGGCTTTCTGAGATCAAATTCAGGTCGTCAGCCTTGGTAGCAAACACCTTCACCTATTGAGCCTTCTTGCTGTAGTAGCCCATTTTAAGTGATAAAGTGTTGTTTTCCACTTTTGACTGTGTTCTTCCTCTGAAACACTTAATCTACTAGTCTGTAACTTGATTTTACTTTTAGGCTCAAGAAGAAAGGCTGTACCCCGTTGCTTCCTTCTTAAGCAAGTCTCAACTATCTCCACATACTTTGCAGTTTTTATTTGCAGGCCTGATTACCACATGAGCTTTTGGGCTTGATTTCAACCAAGAAATCTTACTCTTGGGAGCTGTTCACTCATGTAGTTAATTGATCAAATACATAATCTCATGCTAAAAGAGCATCTGAAATGTCAACAGCCTGTGGTTAGTTCCTTATATGGTTATTTCAGGATAATTTATTCCTCTTGTTGATAAACAAGTTTTGACAAGGAACATGTCCTCTCATAGTTAGTGTTCTGAGGTCTAAATTAGATAAATGTCTAACTATTTCCTTTGCTTTACAGCCTCTTAAAAAATTGTTATTTGGAACATGAAGATTAGATGAATCTTAAAACATTAAAAATAGAACTCCCCAGAATATAAACTAATACGTCTATGGTTTCCTAATGTTGTTATTGCTCTAATATAATATTTACAAACTGGAACCTCATTAGATATAATTATGTTCAGCTTTGTGTTTTTTAAATTGAATCAAGGGAGCTGGGGAGATGGTACAGTGGGTAAGGTGCTCGCTCTGCAAGCATAAGAACCTGAGTTCCAACCCCCAACTCTAACGCCAGCACTGCGTTCCCTTTAATGAGAGACCAGCAGATCTTGAAAGCCCACTGTCCAGCCAGCCTGGAAAAAACTGTGAGCTTTTGTTCCTTTGAGAGATTCCCTCACCATCTAAAGGCAACCAGGTGGGGAACCATGGAGGAAGATACCTCATGTCCTGCTCTTAACTCTACACACACACACAAAGGTACATGCCTCCTTACACACATGTGAAAACATCACTTCACACCACCCCCACATTGAAAATGTTAATTCAAATTAAAGTCTTGTATGTGAAACCCATGAGAGTTATTTAAGGGGTATCAGGGATTTATTACGATATGAAATGGGGGAAATACACTCCCGAATACAGGATATGATTAATCCAATTGCAGAGTCCTTGGAAAGCTGGGGACCAATTACATGACTCTTCACCATCTGAGAGAGCACACCACTCGACTCCCTCTGCTCTTGAGGGGTCACATATGCAGACAGAGAGCCATGACCTAGGGTTTGTACCCCCAAAGCCATTGGCGGAAAAAATTCCCACAACAAAGTCCGTTTTTAGATTTTAAAACATTACGTCCCTTTCTCACAATAGCTGACACTCAGTACAAAGGAGTTGCCTGACATTATAAAGACGAATAATTGGAGTCAGTTAATAGAGCAGTTTTAATAATTGTAATCTCTTAAAAGATAAAGGTGGTGGAAAACGTGCTTCTGTACCAATAACAAGACACCTTCTATCCAGTTGGTGAAACCCACAATGGATTTGTAAAAAATTATTGATATTGTAATCATCTTTTTGAAATTATAAACACATGTAAATGCTTAACTGACAATTGAATGTAGATATATAGTCTTTAAAACAAGTACCAATTACTATTAAAATCTTCCTATTTAGTTGCTGATTCACTTGAGTTATTCCAACCCCAGTTATTTGGAGAAGGGAGTATCTGAATGAAATAGAATGATTCTTATGAAGCTATCCTGATATTGTGTCCCACGTGTGAATATAAATTATAAAAATTTCTTTTATCACTACTTACATGAAAGTTACAGGTGATTTTGTGTTCAAAATCAAGGCTTCCATTTTTATTGTTTCTTATTTCCCATGTCACAAGTTTCCAGGATGTGATCTTTGTTTATTGACCTTTTAATTCTTTTCACTTTCTTCCCTCAGGAAAAAAAAATGAAGACACCATGGAGCATATTATTTTCAAACCAGCATGTTATTTCTGTTCAGTTTGTTTGATTATTTCATTTGTGTGACAAGGATTTTTGGTTCTTTTTGTTGTTGTTGTTGTTGTTGTTGGTGGTGGTGGTAGTTTTTTTTTTTTTTCCTTACAGAATCATTTTAAAACATGTGTGTGTGTATGTGTGTGCCTGTGTGTGGTGTGTGTGTGTGTGTGTGTGCAGCTCTAAGGTTTCTAAGGTTTTGCTGAGTTGTTTGGTATGGAGTTCTATCAAAATAGGGAAATAGATATAGTAGTTACACCATTTCATTAGCCTAGAGATACAGTGCTCCTAAAGTCACAGTAGACTAGATCCGGTATTGAGAGTGAAACCAGGATTTTACTTTCTGTTTAACAGGACAATGACATGCTTGATTGTTGAGAGCATCTTAAAATGTAGAAATGGAGGATGTGATTTGGCCATGTTTAGAGTCCAGTGGGAGAAGCAGTTTGCAGAAAGTATTAGCTTAGTTTGAGTATAACTCGAGGTCTTCACACGTTTCACATAAGGTTAATGTTACAAGCTGTGGGTGATAGACTGTTTACAAGATAAGATCCTCTAGGAGCACTAGGGGGGAATGCTCAGAACACATTGCTTCCCTCCAGTTATCTAATCTGACAAGATTAGGGGGCCTCTGAGGCCTTGGTATTCCTCTGCATTGAGCCACAAGTCAGACCAAAAACCACAGGACTGAGAGAACACAGAACTCTCTTTAAAAAAGAAAAAACTGATGGTATATCCAGATTTGTATAGAAAGGAGGGTTTTATTTCTATACTGTTAGTGATTCAACTAAAATAAACCATTGTTGTCTGTCAGATAGTCAAGAAGGAAGGGTTAATTCTAGTATTTGCAGCTGACGTTGTGCATTAGTGGCAGGACCTCTGAGATACACCAGAACACTTTAAAACTGTCAAATAGATTCCAGGGACAGTACGGACAGAAGATGAGGTCGTATTGCTACGATTCACTGTCAGTGTGTCAGGCACAGAGCAGAGCACTCTGTATGGTACCATGAATAAGCCTTACAACAACCTCTAAGAATCAGTACTCTGACTATACAGGTGAAAAAAATGGCTGTTGGTTACATAGCACATCATCAGGTGACAAGCCACGGTCTCACTGACTCCTTACTCTCTACCTACAACTTTGCCTGGTCCTGGCTAATCAAAGACGGATGTGTAAATACAAGCCTGTTTGACTTAGGAAGGTGTCTTAGTTGTGTGAGTGGTTGGGGGAACACCAGGTACCACAGGCGGAGGAACCGTGCTGGGAGGCAGGATTAGCCAAAGCACCAGGCAATTCTCAGACCAGTTATTTTAACTTGGGCTGTGTTTTGTTTTCTTGATCACATTCAACATAGGGATTTCTGAGAAGTGGGTAGCTTTAGCACAAGCAAGAGTTGAGCTACCTCCTGCCCAGGGTGAAATGGGACATGCCAGAAGATGCAAGCCTCACTGAGTGTGAGTCTGCTGGTGCTTTGATCTTGACTTTTCCAGCCTTCAGGTTGTAAGAGATACATTTCTGTAATTTATAAATTACATAGCTCATACCTATAGATCAACCATCATCAGAGACACTTCTTCTTGCACTAGGTGGGAATTAACACATAGACCCACAACTGGACAATGTGCAGAGAGACTTGGGGGCCCTCAGTCCTAAATGGAAGGTCTTCATTAAATCTCTCCCATCAAAGCTCAGGGGTCTCAGTGGAAGAAGAGGCAGAAAGATTCTAAGAGCCGGAGGTGGTTAGGACTCTAAGGAAACAATGTCTTCCAGACACAACAGGACCTATGAACTCACAGAGAGTGTGGCATCATGCACAAGGCCTCTGCAGGTGCAAGACTGACAGAATCCCAACACTGAAAAGGAAAAGTGGACACAAAGTTCCACCCCTAATCAAGCAGCTATTTTCAATTGATAGCTGGTAGGAAATAGAAAGCAGATTTCTTCCATGGAGCATCAATATCAACCACACTACAGGGCAGGCCCTGAGCCCAAGAGTAGTTGGCTAACACAAAATGGACTCCATGTTTGTTTGTTGGTTTTTGTGAACTTTTTGTTTTGTTTGTGCAGTTTTAGTTTTATTGTTTTTTATTTGATATTAGTGTTTTCGTTTGTTTTTGAAAAAGAGAAAGATCATGAAGTTGGTTACTTAGGGAGGTAGAGAGGTTTTGGGAGAGGGGAAAACATGATAAAATATATTGTTTGAAAAAAATTAATAAAAAAAGAAAAGAAATATATGTATATTTCATTAAAGAAGTAAGAATGCACTAAAATACTGAACTATCTATAAGAAGGGGTGAGTTTAAGACTCTGGCTTGGTGTCTTGAAGAATAGAACTACTGTTTTAGAGTTTCTATTGCTGTGAAGAGACGCCATGACCACGGCAACTCTTACAAAGGAAAACATTTAACTGGGGTGGCTTACAGTTTCAGAGGTTTAGTTCATTGTCATCATGGTGAGACATGGAAGCATTCAGGCAGACATTGTGTTGGAGAAGGAGCTGAGAGTTCTACATCTTGATCTGCAGGCAACAGGAAGTGAACTGTGTCTATACAGAGCATAGATTGAGCATGTCACCCTCACAGTGACACACTTCCTCCAGCAAGGCCACACCTACTCCAACAAAGCCGCATCTCCTAATAGTGCCACTCGCTATGTGCTTATGGGGGCTAATTACATTCAAACTACCACAGTTACAGTGGCACAAAACTGATTTAGCACTGATAGGGAAAAATGCTCTTTTGCATAGTTAAGCAACCACTGTCTTCGATTCTCATTTCTTTAGGTATTTTTGCTGGTGCTTCCCTTCCCAGTCCATGTTTTTTTTATATTCTGTCTACTGAGAGATTTTTCTCTAAAAGCTATTTCCAGACAATATACACAAGGGCTGTTCATATGTGTGCATGTTTGTGAACTTGAACTTTTTAGAGTTGTATGAGCATAATACAGACTTGCTGTGTGTGTGTGTGTGTGTGTGTGTGTGTGTGTGTGTGTGTGTGTTCATATGTGTGTGTGTGAAAGCATGTGCAGGCCACGGCATACCTGTGGAGGTCAGAAGACAACCTTGGGTGTCAAGTCTTCACATTCCGCCCCAGCAGGGTTTCTTGTAGCTGACCCACTAGCGTCCTAGAATTCTGTTTCTATTTTGGAAATGCTCAGATTTTAGATGGACACTTTTGAATCTGATCTTACATGCACTGTGGGAGGTGAACTTGCTTCTCATGCTTTCCTAGTAAGTAACCACCTCTGGCTCTTAGAATCTTTCTGTCTCTCCACCCACATCTCCACTCCACCTCCCTAAGTACCCAACGCCAAGTCATCTTCCTAGCCCTTGTCTTGTATTTTTATTATTATAGTTATTTTTCTTGTTCACATGACATATATCAACTACAATTATACCAAAATATTATTTTATAGCAATGAAAGAATTAATAAAATGCATGCTTCTGCTGGAGTAGAATAATAGAAAGAAAATTGCCTTCCATATTAAACAACTAAGCATTGAGCAATAAATTTAAACTGATACTTTTCAGATACTGAACATCTGTCCCTTAGCACCATTGTCCCATCCTATGGTTTGGATCTGGAGAATTCTCCAGAGGCCATGTCTTAAGTGCTTACTTCTCAACATGGTGCTATTGGGTGGTGGTGGGACCTTATACATGGTGGGGTTTAGTGGGAAATATTAGATCCCTGGGGTATGTGTGGACTTTAAACAAGATTATAGCATACCAGGTGCCCTGTCCTGTACCCCTTTGCTTCCAGGGCTGGAGTCGTAAAGCTAAGTGGACCTGTGTTTCTAAATTGAAAATTTCAGGTATTTTGTTTCATACTGGGAAGCTAACTAGCAGGATCCTCACAGACAAAAACAACACACTGAGAAGACAGAACTCAAAGTCCTAGGAGGCTAATGCATTTACTCTTACAAGATAGGAGCCAGTTGAAGAGAGAAGAACATGCCAAAGTCTGCAGGAGTCTCCTGAAGGATTCAGCTGAGTTCTGATGTGTTTAAGTATGAGGTGAGACTATCATTCACAGCTTAGGAAGGAAAGGCCTCTAGCAAACAGTAAGCTAAGAATTCACACTGAGCTGGTGATCTTGTGTTCCCACCAGCCAGAGTGGAAAAGCCTTTAAATACACAGGCATTGGGTACAATGCTCAGAAAGAGGTCTCCCAATTAGTGAATAGATAACTTAGATCTAGTCTAAAAGCCTCTCTGGACACATCCTCCCAAAGTTAAAGCTAGCATGAAAACTTTAAATTAATTCTGAGTAGTTTAACTTTTTCTTAAAAAGCCTGTACTGTTTAAAGGGATATAGCAAAATACAGCACAAGCTTTACAAGCAAAAAAATCACTGTGGTATTCAGACAGAGGAACACAAACACACACTCACACACATGCTCACATGTGTTCAACCACACAAACAAAAGTCAAGAATGTATCCCATCCACAAACATGACAAGATGATGAAATGAGGAGGTTACACTGAGACTCAATGTAAATACGACTTTCATGCTCAAAATAGTGTGGGAAAGATGAATGATACAGAAATGTAGAAGACATAGAAAGATTCGAAGTTTGTTTAGATTAATAGTACAGTTTATACAATGAAAATATACTGGATTAATTAGGTAATTAGCACTACAGTAAGATCAATAAGTTAACATAAATACATAGCTACAGAAATTATCCAAAATGAAAAAAGCAATCAATTTTTTTTACAATGAATAGATATCCTGACATGAAATATAGTATTAAGTGTTCTTTGTTTTGTTTTGTGTTAAAGAAAGGAACTCATGTAACCCAGGTTAGCTTCAAATTCACTATGTAGGCTGGCATGGTTATGAGCCTTTGACTTCCTCTCTTCACCTCTGAAGAGTGCTATTAATTAATTACAAGCGTGCCAACATACCTAGCTCCTGATAGTAAGTGTTCTGACATACATATAAATGGAACCTCAGAATGGGAAGAGGAATATGGTAAAATATTTGCAGCACTAATTCCAAATTTAACAAGAAACATAGACCCATAGATTACAGAGCATCAATAAACCCCAAGCAAAATAAATTCCAACAGGTCAACACCACAAACACATTGCTGTGACCAGCTGGTGCTGAGCTGAAGGCTTAGCTCAGTGAGAAAGCCCTGCAAGTGTTTGCAGGTATGAGAGGCACATGCCTGTAATCCTAACACTCAAGAGGCTGAGGCAGAAGGACCATGGGTTGCAGGCCAGCCTGGGCTACATAGTGCAAAGTACCCAGTGCTTGAGGGGGAAAAAAGGTGTTGCATCAAGGGATAATATTTTTGTACACTGTGAAGATGTGTCTCTGCTAAGGCATCTTCTGACTGATTTAATAAAGAGTTGAATGGTCAATAGCTAGGTAGGAGAAGAAAGGCAGAACTTCCAGGGTGAGGCACCCAGGATTCGCTGGCGACATGCGGAGGAAGTGGGATGCAAAGTACTGAGGAGAGGTAATGAGCCAAGTGACAGAACATAGATTAATATTAATGGGTTAGTTTAAGTTTTAAGAGCTAGTTGGGAACAAGCCAAAGCTAAGGCCAAGCTTTCATACTTAATAATAAGTCTCCATGTCATTATTCAGAAGCTGGTGGTCAGAAGAAAGTTCAGCATTGCTGAAGAAAAAAATCTTAAAGGCAGCTTGAGAGGGAAGAAAAGAAAACACAAAGTTAAAAATAACAAGACTTCTTGTCAGGGAACATTTTCAAGGGAAATGACATGGACCAATATAATTTTAATTTGTTCTGTTTGTTTGTTTGTCTGAGACAGACTGATACAGCCTAGGTAATCCTTCTGCCTCTGCCTCCTGAGTGCTGGGATCACAGAACAATATCTTTTTTGTGTTTTTGTTTTTCAAGACAGTGTTTCTCTGTGTAGTTTTGGTGCCTGTCCTGGATCTTGCTCTGTAGACCAGGCTGGCCTCAAACTCACAGAGATCTGCCTGGCTCCGCCTCCCAAGTGCTGGGATTAAAGGTGTGTGCCACCACCACCCAGCTAGAACAATATCTTTAAAGCACCAAAAAGGAAACAGCAAACCTTCTAATCTCAGATTGACACACAACAAAAATCTGTTAAATCTATTTGAAGAATGAAAGTAAACTAATGACATCTTCTTGGCAAATTCAAGCCAAACAAGTTAATCGTCAGCAGACCAACCTTATAAAAATAATTAGTTAATTAATTAAAAAGCAGAGGAAGTTCACCAGGCAAAAGTAAAATGATACCAGATAAAGACAACAAAGAAAAATCTCTGCCCCAGGAGATGGTCAAAAGTGGGTAAAAACACATAGCCTGCAAGTGTGAGGACCTAAGTTCAAATCTAAGGACGCATATAAAAGCAGACCACACAGCGAAAGTATCTGTAATCCCAGCACTCCTACAGAGCATATATATGCCCCCACACATAGAGGAATATTACATATACAGTGTACACACACACACCAAAGACAAAAAGAAACAAATTAAAGATTTGAAAAATCACATCCTCACATATTTTGCATTGACATTGTGAGCTGGTGGCCACCCTTGAAATAAGATCCTTGTATGGGGACAGGGTAGCACTCTGGGAAAACATGAAGGCAAGGGATCTTCTAGTAGAACACCGCCCTGCTGCAGGAATTCCAGGATTGTGAGTACCCATAGAAACCTAATCTATTCACTATAGGAGTCTGCTAAAATGTTCCTGACAGCTTTGGCTGCTCTCTTACCTAAACAGAAAGAGTGATTCATCGCAGCTTGTCCACTAACTGACTTCATGCTGAAGGCATCAGGTAATACGGCAAGCTGGAACACTTGTAATTGCTACCTAGCTCCGAAGAGCAAACAAACAGGCCTCTTCGATCTAATAAAGGCCAACTGGTTCTAGTCTTAGGCTTCACTGGATAAAGGACAGATGACAAATACTTTCGAGATGGATGTGTGGGAACGATTTTAGAGTCTGAGGCAGAGCGTATCATACTACAAGTGCAGCTGAGGAAAGCACAGCTAGGAAAAGAATGAGGCTTTAAACTAGGGAACAGGTCGCAGTTCCTACCAGAAAGAAAAAAAAAAGAGCTGAGGGCGCACCTGTCAGCTTTAAGGCTCAAGAAAGGCTTGAACGACTTTAGTACTCTGCTAAGCTTTTCATTCTGGCTGTTTATTTACCATCTGGTTATTTATTTGCCATTTAAAGACTTGATTCTTGTTACATTGTTACTAGTCTATTTAGAAGGTCTTCTGTACAAGGAAGTCATTAGCAAGATTCAAAACTTGAATGAACACAACAATGCATAAAGAACACTGAGACATCCTTCCCAATCTCATTCTTGTTCCTACCCTTGCTCCCAACCCCTCAGTGATTG
Source organism: Peromyscus aztecus (assembly GCA_902168405.1). Classification (NCBI taxonomy): domain Eukaryota; kingdom Metazoa; phylum Chordata; class Mammalia; order Rodentia; family Cricetidae; genus Peromyscus; species Peromyscus aztecus. The sequence goes on along the minus strand of CABHPQ010157837.1, from coordinate 20,513 downwards.
TCACAATGCAATGATCCCCCCCCCCCCCCCCCCGGGGCCTACAGTCCCAGCTTCAGCTGGTCTTTACACCTCTGACCGCACACTTAGTTTCTCCCACTGGCTTGCTGTGCTCTCGACCTCTGCGCAACGCTGAAAACATTACGTGTACACAATGATAAATGTTTTTATTCTTTTCTGAGATGTTCGTCTTAGATGTTTGTATGCCTCATTCTACTATATCACTCAGCAGTCTGCCTGCTTATATATCAGCTGTTAGAAAGCCCTTGCCTAAATATTACCCTTATGGATCACATTATTATCTTGACCCCCTTACCCTTCTTTAGTAGCTTGTATAGCATTTATTGTCACTTGAATGGAGTCTGTTTGCCCATAAGACATATCAAATGTTAGCTCCTTGAGATTATGGATTCTGTTTATCTCTTCAGTGACATCTGAGCAAGTACCCAATGAATGAATGAATGAATTAATGAATGACTTTCAGCAATGGTAACTAGGTATTTTAGTGAAAATTTCCTACCATTTATTTCCTATGCTCCTACTATTCTGTGTACTAGGCACAAACAAAATTGGGAATTTCTGTTGTTTTTCTTTGGAAAGGGAGCAAAGAAAGCACTAATCAAAAATAACTGGATCAACTCCATCCTGGTTATTAAAATACTGCCAACAATCCAGCACACTAGAACGAGTGATTAATTATGTGTTGAAAACTGAATCCCAAAGTAGGTAAAGGAAAAAAATCTCAATGAACATAACATCAGTGTTTGTTCTTGGAAGATGATTTATAAAATTTATTTCATCTATTCTGTTTAGATAGTTCTAAGTGTCTCCAAAAGAAAGAGGGGTTCATGTGTGCTGACCACACACGTGTTAGCTATGAACAGTCTCCTGACTTTCCCCAGGCTTCAGCAATGCCATTCTATATTAAGCTGGACACTCCAGTCCAGCTGGTTCTGGAACACTGCCAAAGCCATGGGTGTCTTCAAAGGCCTTTTTCAAATTGCAGGGCAGAGCTGTGTTCTCTGGGAGCTTATTTGTGTTCTTCTAGATGTAGATGATGACCTTTTTCCAACTCCAGCCATTGGTCAAAGATGCCTCCAACTTATTACCACCACAAGCACTCACTACATAACCCGGGAAGGTGAAGTGTAGCCACTTTTCCCATCATTCTGTTTTAGCAAATGAGATACTGGAATCAAAAGGGCTCCTATGAACCTCCCTCTAAGCGTCTGCAGTGATTCAATCCAGAATACTGCATCAGCGTTTATGCGGCAGACAATACCCAGTAAACAAGCAAGACAGCTGGTTAAGGGAAGATGTTTTCTCCCTTATGGTTTCCAAAGAAATACATAGTTTTCAAGGAATTTGGTGTTTCAGTCTAAAACATCTATAAGAATGGAATAGTCAAAAACTCTACACTTTTGGATGTTCTTTCCAAGTATTCAAGTGGTTCTCTTTTTACCAGGAAAGCAATAGAACTTTCAAACGTGCCAGTATCTTTAGGAATCACCTCTTGATTTGCAGTAATATAATCTTTAAACCTGCACACATGAAGGAGTTGGATAGCAAGAATGAACACAGTAAATCTGACTTGGAAGGTTTTGCCTTAAGCCTAAGACATTATAAACTCTGTCTAAATTGGTAATGGAAGGAAACCAAAGTAGTACTGCTGAGAATCCCTGGCAATTGCTCCCAACAGGCCCAAAAGCCAACAAAAAAAAAAAAAAAACAAAAAAAAACAAAAAACCCACCAAGTGTTTCTGGATGTCACTGTTATATCTGGAGATGTGACAACTGATTCATGCCAAACTCAAGCAAGAATAGAATTTACCAAAGATTTTTTTTCTTGCCTCCCAAGTGCATGCGCCACCTCCACCCAGCAGAATTTACCAAAGTTAAGTGCCATGATACTTACTCAGTCCAACTTGTTTGGTCCTTTACTTTCCTGTTAGTGTCTGTGTATACAGACCACACCTTTACTAGGAAAATGTTTGGAAGATCATGCTGAAACTATAAAACTAAGCTTTGCCTTCAGTTAGCACACAACCACCAGTCAATAAATCCTCCCCCCCCACTTCGTATGTTATCTTATTTTAGAAGTGATGCTTGCAGTTTTTGTTTAGATGTTATATCACATTTTTATCTTTATTATTTACTAGAAAGTACTATGAAATAAAACGGAAACAAGTTTTATTCCCAGACTTCTGTTCCCACATACAGATAGCCTATGAGTGTTTAATTTGCAGTTTCCTAACTTAGTGATTGTATTAAAGTACTATGAATTCAGTAGAAACTTTAACCTTTTAAATTTTATCCTGGACTAGAGAAAGGTGGCATGACATTCTCAGCAGCAATGAGCCTCAGCTTTGTCAGAAACCTGTTCATGAGACTGAACAGCTGGAACACTGTACTACTCTACTGCTAAACTATAATGCCCAATATGTGATATGTATACTATTAAGTGCATTTCTAACTTAAAATGTTTTCTATTTCTAATGAGTATATTGGGATATAGCCTGATGTTAGTCAAGGAGTATGACCTTATAACTTTCTTTGAAATTTCATTTATGGTCAGACATTGTGTGCATGTTAATCCCAGCACTTAAGACAGAGGCAAATGGATCTCCATGCATTTGAAGCTAACTGGGTCTACATACTGGAGTTCGAGGCCAGACAGCGCTACATAGGGAGACTTTGTCTCAAACAAAAATTATTTATAACTTTAAAGGGAATAAAAAGGAAAAAAAAATGACTCAGTCAGTGGTGGAGTGGTAGAGCTGAGGTAAGGATCTTTGGCAATGCATTTGCGAAGAGCAATAATAATTCCATATTAAAATATCCTTAAGTTTGCACAAAGAGCTCCCCATTACTAGGTAGCACTTCCCTCAACTTGCAATGAGATTCTTTTTTTCTTTTTATCTCAAGAGATCTCACAGTTTTTCAGGGTTTAAGCGTAGGTACCACTTGCTGTTTTTAGACAGGCAACAATAAGAACAACAGCAAAGGAATCTCTCTGAAAGAAAAGAAAAATTCAGTTGAATTTATCCATGGTTGTATTCCTTTCCATATTTTCAAGGAAATCAGAATGGACTCTTTAGATGAGAGAACACAGTTGTATCTCATAGTAGTTTTATAAACCAATTATTACTGAGCTTTAAAAGCAATCATTGAACTTTTAAAAACATCAAGGGAGGGAGAAATAGGGAATATACCTATTTATAATTGGTATAAAGTTTTAATTACTAAGGTAATAAGTTGTAAAGCTCTAGAATGGCTATAAACTGTACAGCAGAGTGCTGGTAGTTAATTATGCTTCTTGTATTATGCATTTAAATTTTTAAGAGGGTAAAGCTCACATTAATTTCATGTTTACCACTAGAAAATCCCAGATGGACTCTATGTTGGGACATGGTGACTATGTCTATGTCCTTGATTTTGATGACAGTTTTTTATAGGTGTCCAAAGTCATCAAATTATACACATGAAATATGTGCAATCAACTTCTGAATAAATTTTACTGAATAAGGCAAAATAAATCACCTTCAATAATGATTCAATATAGAAGTGTAAATTTTAGTCAATGCAATTTAGTCAATTGAATACCATTATGTGGCCAACACCCTTCTAAGACTTGGACACACAGAAAGCAAGAACCAAAGTCCTGGCCCCTGTGGAGCCCACATTCTTGCCAAGGAAAATTAATCTTGAGCCCATCTCAGAAGGCCACACCCTGGCGAATTTCAGTAAGGATCTTACCAGCTATGCTTGCTTTCTTCATGCCTTGGAAGATAGCAGTGCGATTCCTATTAATGTTTGGGTGCAGCATACTATAAGAGATATGATGATATGATACACTTCGTTGCAATCATGTCCTCTTCATACAGAGGCTAGAAACAAAAGAAGCCTAGTGGTAAGAAACTGCAAATCTTTGTCTCCAAAGAGAATAATAACTGAGGACCAAGAATCTGAGATGGGGGCTGGAAAGATGGCTTAGCAGTTAAGAGCACTGGATCCTCTTTCAGAAGACCCAAATTTAATTCCTAGCACTCACATACAACTTATAACTATACATAGCTTTAGTTCCAGGGCACTCAACAGCCTCTTCTGACCTCCCTGGACACAAGACTTGCAGAAGATTCACATGCATACATGCAAACAAACATATACATACAATATAAAATTAAAACATTTTAAAAGAATTTAGAATTGACCTCTCTGCAAAACGGCATATTAGTAACTTCAGTTATAAACCATGGGCCTCTTCATAACATGTCTACAGAAGACCCCAGAGTATTAAATTAAATTGACTTCAAAATAAACAGAAGAAATATAAATTTTGACACACACACTGTTTTGCATTACAACATTTGGGGGCTGGGGATTTGGCTCAGTAGTAGAGCATATGCTTAGCATGTGTGAGGCTCTGTGTTTAATTTCCAGTACACACACACACACACACACACACACACACACACACACACACACACTGGGGATCCTTTTTCCAAGAATGCAAAGTACAAGCTGACATGGCAGACAGAGGTGTGTTAGATATGTTACTATGAGAAAATACGTGATGCTTTCTAGGTTCCTCACCACTGTCCTTAAATACCACACTGCATTTTATTGCTTTACCCTCTTTGGTGCCATAAGGAAAAACAAACAACAGAGACATCATTTATCTTTTTCAGCCACAGAAATTAAGACATTAGTGGTATATATGTGCCTATAACCCCAGCATTGAGGGCAAAGGTAGGCAGATCTGGAGAGCTCACTGGCTAGCCAGTCAAGCTGATATGATGCACTTCTGGTTCAGTGCCAGAACTTGTCACAGGGCGGTAAGACGGAGAACAATAGAAAAAATGCATAATGTCTTCCTCTGTCCTCCACATGTACACACTTGAATGTGCACGCCTGCATACTCACATACATGCAACACACACATACATACATACACACACACACACACACACACACACACACACACACACACGCACACGCACACGCACACACACACCCCACATGAAAAAGAACAAAATCAAAGTAGTATTTTATTTCAGTTGATGGCTATTGGCATATGGAAATCAGAATGAGAATTTGAAAACATTGACTTTTATCAATTGGCATAAATGCCATTGTGGTATGGATGAGATCTTATACACAGGGTCCAATGTAGAAGAATCTGATGCTGGGCATTCACTAGGAAAAAGAGTGGTTCCTTCCCCCACCTCTTCCCTAGTATGAAAGGCAGAAAAATTGCTCCTTGAAAAATAAATTTTGGTGTCCTCATCTGTAAATGTAAATAAAAATCGTAGCTGCTTCATAGTTATTGTCGGAATACAAATGTATCCCGGAGGGCCCCCCCAAATTGCCTTTGCTCTTGATCGCCCACCAACACCCTCTTGCTGAAGACACAGAACTTGTCAACACAACTTTTAGTTTCAGGGTATGACCTGGAAACTTCTTCCCTGCTGGCTAGCTTTCAAAGTGCTAAGCAGGTCACTGGGGGAGAGCAGTCATCAATGGATTTACCCGGCAGCAGACACTGCATGCTGTACTACATAATGAGGACAACATAATTATGGGGATAATCAACTGCTTTCTGATTAGATTTGAGGCCCCCTCCACCAAAGGAAATTCATGTCTGGTTCTGTAACCCAAACTCAAGGCCGGAGAAGTCATAAGCTCTGTAGGGGAACCTACTATCATTGTTTTGCTAAATGGACGTGTAGTCAAACTGCCTTCTAAATATTTGTTTATATCCATATATTAATATCACTCTCAACTTTGGTTAGAGTAGCTTCTTCTTGCAGTGGGCAGCAGTCAATGCAGAGACTCATAACTGGTCTAAACTGAGAATTAGTGACAGTTGAGTGCTTGGCCCTAAACGGGACATCTATACCAACTCCTGCAGTGCTCAGGGAACATCACATAGGAGGGAACAGAAGAGTGCAAGAGCTAGAAGACGGGGAAGAGTGCTGAGAAATGCTGTCTTCCGGACGTGACATGGCTCGTGAACTCATGCAGCTGTCATGTCTGGTACCATTGCCTGTACCAGACAGGCACAAGATCCAGCCTGTCATTAATTCCAAGTAGGAATGGGGAGGGACTCATGGTGCTCCATCCCAGATGAGGAGTCATTGGCAACTGATAGCTGCTGTTGGCGTGGCAGTCATTTTTCTCCAGGGGTGTGGCTCCTGGTGGGTTGTCTGTGTCCTTGCAGACATGGTTAATTGGACTCGATGGGTTATTTTTAAAGAAAGAGAGGGCATAAAGGTAGGAGGGGCACATGTGTATGTAGGGGCTGTCAAGAGGAATGGGAAGGGAAGTTGGGGAGTTAGGGATAGATATGCTCAAGATACATTGTATATATTATGAAATGTCAAAGAATAAGTTAAAAATGATTTAGAAAAAGAACATATATGTGAAACACCCTGCCTCCTATCCTGAACATGGTCTGTTCACAGTGAAAAAAAAAGAAAAAAGGTCATTATTATAATTTGCTATTTTTCTTAAGAAAGTATACAAAAACCTTAGCATGCAGCAACACTGAAACATTTGCTTGTTAAATATATAGTTAATAGCACTTGCTTACTAGTAGGGACATATTGGTGAACAAGAAAAGTTCTTACCTTAAGGTGCTTAGGATCTCACAAGCAAGAGTATTTTGGTAACAATCACTCCAAATGCAGATTATGAGAGGAGACTGCAGGTGCTACAAAACCTAAATACAAGGCTGGCAAGATGGCTTAGCCAATAAAGGCATTTGCTGCCAAGCCTGCCAACCTGACTGGGATCTGAAGGTCCCACATGGTGGAAGAAGAGAACCAATTATTTTAAGTTGTCTTTTGACTTCCAGATGTATGCAGCACACACCACACACAAAAATAGAGAAATGTAATTTAATTTTTTCTGTAAAATATGAATTTAAATATATTGTGTACAGATGTGCAATCTTCTCTGAGAAGGCTGATACCAAAAGTAGCATTTCAATCAAAATCTACAGTCAGGAAAATAGATTTATAGGGATGGTACTGATGGAATATAGTGAAGTAATGAAAGACCTCATTTCCACTGAAGATACTTTTATTTAAAAATGATTTCCATTGTCTCTGCAATCTGAAACTATTACTGTAGATATCATTAAATTGTTATACTCAAAATCAATGTAAGAAAATTTTATTTAGTGAAATACATTAAAGTGAATTAATTCACACAAACTCTAATATTGTGGGTTATTGATGCTAGACTTTTCAACATGAAGCCTATGAAATCAAGGTTCTATGGCATGTTTACATGAAGATGAATTCAGCTTTATTTTCTTTGGAGAGTTTCTTTACATGTTTGTATTTATAGGCATCACTGCAAAGTGGAAAGAACACTGGACCTGACGTCAGGAGATCTGGGTTCTATTTCTGACTGTTGATCTTCTTCTAGGAAGCCATGAGGGAGGCATTTTATTAAAGGGGTATTACTTACTTAGGTCACAGAAGCTTAAACAGAGGGCTCCCAGCTCAGGCGAGGACAGTATGTGTTATCGACAGAGGGTTCCTCAGATCTCAGTCTTCTTTCACTCAGTGTCACATAGCTCTTCCTTTTCAGCTTAAGGAGCTTTTTGGGGTGACGGGGTTGTTACCTTAAGAGTGAAAGGGAGGAAAGAAAAGGCCCTAGCAGCTTGTGATAAGGAATAATTAAATAGGAGCATAATCAACTTCAGACAACGAGGAGAAAATAAGAACTGAGGCTTACTGCTACTTCAAGGCACGTGGGAATTTTTACCTCCTCAGCGATTCTGGGGACCTCTCGCCAGCAATAATAGTACTGCCCTGAAACCCATCTTGTTTTCTCAGAAAGTCATTTTCTCCAGCTTGTTCTTCGTCCAGAAGCTAGCTGCTTTCCCTTACTCCATTCATGCCTCATGTCTTCTCCTTTTCTTCATCTACTGGTTTCTTTTCCTACTTTCCTTTTTATCTATTTTCCTTTCTACCTATTTTACTTTTTGATTGATTACCCCACAAGAGTATGATCATTAATTAAAAGCCTTAATAAACAATAAAAACAAAAATGTATCATAATAAAAGTCTCAAAATTTCTAGTCAGTGTTTTGACAACATACCATAGCAACATGGCAAAGTTGCCAACAAATAACACCCAAAGGCCATTCACCGCTCATGTCCCCCAAGTACTGACAAGGATCTCACTTGCAAGAAGCAATATCCTATCACATGTTGCTACTTAAAAAATAAGGAAAAGAGTATGGAGATTAATAAGAATTATATTTATGTTCAATGTATAAGCCACTCTGAGCTAAATATAACATACTCTTGATACAGTGAAACATTTTTATGTCATTCTGTAATGGGCACTTCAAAGAGATTATCTACAATAGTTGTAATTGCATAGACAAGAAAACAAATATAGGTAAATACATATGAACAAAAAGTTTGATTTAGATTTCATAGAATTAACCATGGGATTTCTTTACACTTAAAAACTGAAAAAGGAATTACTTTTGGCCAGAATACTTACATCCAACATTTTATTTGTACATATCATAATAAACTGTGATCCTTTCAGAGATATTACTAATATAAATATGCTATAGCAAGAAAATTTCTTAGCATCCCCACTGCCTTGGTATTATATGGTTTTCAAGCCAACCACGTTGGTGGAGGAGGAAATCCCCTTTTGACAAGCATCACAACCAATGGTGTCAGCAACCAACAGAGGGGAGGTGTGATGAACTTTTCCCAACATTCTTCTTTTGTTCAGACTTAACTTTTAAGAATTTGCATCAATAACCATTAATGGAATTTCAGGCCTTTTACCCTAAAATATGACACTGTGGCATTTTAGAAAGCACAAGAAATGGGAATTTCTTTCTCCATGCCCCACAAGAATAGGTCATAAAAGAATCCTCTATTTTCCTGGGAAGCAGGAGCACCCTGATGAGAGGCGCCATCTTGAAAATCTAGCATAGGTGTGTGTCTGGAATGCAATTCTCGCTAATACAATTCAGCTCGTGTTGGTTCTGGTGATACATAGTCACGTGCTCTCACTTGTACAGCCTGTGCTTTACCTCTGAGCCATATCCCCAGCTCTCTTTTCTTTAGCCATTTTAGGAGAAGAAGGAGAAAATAGGCTAGTGTTCTTTCTCTGACTTCTGGTACATTAGGAAAATTCTGACTTTATGTTTTGCCAGCATTCAAGTCTAAATGGCATGAAGGTGATAGGTTGTGTATTCAGGGGTCAATAGTAGTTTCTTCCTGCAGTTCAGCAATGTGCCTTGGAGTTTCACTCAAGATAGAGGACTTTACTATAAAATGGCATTCCTGTAGACAAGCTGCAGTCACAGCAGTGACATGCCTTTGTAAGTGTTTCAGTAACAAAGAAACAGAAACCAGGAATGTTGAAAAGGAAGATTTGAAACTCAGCCCTTTGGTGCTATCAATCACTGGGCTGAGGGGAGGTGCTATGACTAACCTACACTCCTTACAGAAGTGCTTACCCATGAGAAGACTCCATCCCTTACAGCATTTATCACCAATGGGAAGAGTCCATTCCACACAACAGTAATCACCCATGGGAAGAGTCCATCCCTTACAACAGAAAATATCCTTGGGAAGAGTCTGTCTCTTGCCCTAACAACATGAGACTTCCTGAAATGCTCGATTCTCTCTTTACTTCAATCCACACATCAGCAATGTTCTGATCTAAATTGTATTTTCCAGTTACACATTTCTTCATGTAAAATACCTGAAAGACTGAAGACTGTCTTATAAACACCTTCTTAGTATGAAGTAACAAAGATATGACCTAGGTTTTCATCACCTTCTAGCAAACTTGTTTACTAGCATGAATGGATCTTGGCATAACCAGTTGAACTAAATACAAATGAATTCCTGAACATACTTAGTTTTAACTGAAGGACATCTCCACCTCACATGTATTTGCCCTGAGAATTTCAACCTGAAAATAACCTGTTAAGTACTTTCTTTCCCAAATTTTAAACACAACACAAATGAACTAAAACTCTTTTGTTTTATGTAACGTAAGAAACAACCTACGAGATCTTGTCAGGCATAATGTTTTATTTAACTAAAGCTATGTATAAAATTTTCTCTTTTGTTATGTCAATGATAGTAATTAGTGAGTCTAGATAATGGTTTTGAAGTTCATTATAGCATTCTTTCTATTTCTATTTTCTGTGTATTTGGCAAGTCCATAGCAAAAATTTAAAAAGAACAAAGAGCAAACAAAAAGACATACCACGGCATTTAAAAGCCATCTTCAAAGAAATTCCTACAATCAAGGCAATGTGGTTTGTTCTCTGCTTAAATTCTTCTTGTATTTGTCTCCACAACAAGGAAAACTGCAGCTCCAGTTACATGGGCAGTGGTGTCAAGTGTCTCCACTTTGCCTCCTGCTCTGTGCTGTTCCTTTGCCAGAAGGCACTATATTTGGATCTGTGTGTAACTGTCAACACTCTCCTTCAAGCTGTAAAGAATCAACTCATTTCTTTTCTAGGTGGGATTGATTCTTGTCTGCCTTTGCCAATGATTTTGAAATATCTATGATAGAGGATTTAAAATTTCCTAGGAGATGTTTCTGCTCTCTTGATAAAATAACTAGAAAGTATCTTAGAATGTCAATATATTTGTGCATTTTATTTTGATCAAACCCATCACTTACTTCTTCCCCCCAACTTTACCTGGGTTGCTCCTTCCATAGCCACCAGAAATTCTCAATTCTCTCTCTCTCCCTCTCCCTCTCCCTGTCTGTCCTCCCCACACACACCAAAATAAAAACCTTATTGAGTCCAACCAGAGTTGACTGCATGCATGTGGGTGTAGGGCTGTCCACTGCATCCTGCACAACCAGGACTTACTCCTGAAAACCTACTTTTTCTCCTCCAGGAACCATTGACTCTTTGTAGCTTCTCAACTAGGAGTAGGGCCTTGTGAGCCTACTCACCCATTCCATACTTGAATATTGACTAGGTAGACCTTGTGCAGATCTTTTCTAGTCCACCAGAGCTATTGAAGGTTCATGAGTGCAACTGTCTGTTATGTCCAGAAGACACTGTTCCATGGCAGGCATACTTACTTCTGGCTCTTACAATCTGTTGGAACATGGTGTTACAACGTATTCCATGGTGTTCCTTGAGCCTTGTGGGGAGGAAGTATATAAACATTCCCTTTGGGTATGTTTGTTCACTCCTCAGTCACTCATTTTCTGCACTTTGATTGTTTATGTTTCTCTGTGTTAACCTCTGTTCACCATAAAAAGCAGCTTCTCAGCAGAGAGATGAGAGATGGACATGTAAGGATAGTATTTAGAAAGCAGTTGGATAGCATATCAACTTATCAAAATTATAGTAGTAAGCCCTCCCCTAGTGTCTATGGCCTCTCTAGCTACAAGTTCTTGGTTAGACTTCTCAGTTCATTTGTGCTTTGTATATAGAGAAGGCTACTCATTTTTTGTGTGTTAATTTTATATATCCTATTTCCCTGAAAGTGTTTATCAGAAGTTTCCTGGTGGAGTATTTAAGTTCTTTTATGTATAAAATTATATTATCACAAATATAAATACTTTGACTTCTTCATTTTCTATTTGTATCCTCTTGATCTCCCTTATCTGTTTATTGCTCTAGCTAAGACTTTAAATATTATACTGAGTAGGTATTGAGATTGGACATCCTTGTCTTGTTTCTGATTTTAGTGGAAATGCTTTGGGGTTCTCTCTTTTTAGGTTGATGTTGGCCCTGGACTTGCTGTAAACTGCCTTTATTATGCTGAAGTATGCCCTTTGTATTCTTAGCCTCCCCAGGACTTTTATCATGAAGGGTGTCGGCCTTTTCTGCATTCAATGAGGTCGTGATCATGTGGTTTTTGTCTTTCAGCCTGTTTTTATAGTGGATTACATTTATCAATTTATGTATGTTTAACATCCCTACATCTCTGAGATGAAGTCATCTTGATCTTTTCCATGTATTCTTAGATTCAATTTGCAATTTTTTGTATCTATTTTCATAAAGGATATTGGTTTGCAATTTTCTTTCTTTGTCAGGTATTTGTATGGTTTTAATATCAGGATAATAGAGGCTTTGTGAAAAGTATTTGTTAATGTTCCTTCTGTTTCTATTTTGTGGAATAATTTGAGGAATATTGGAATTAATTCTTCTTTGAAGGTCTGGTAGAATATTGTACTGAATCCATCTGGCCCTGGGATTTTTTTGGGGCAGGGTTGGAAAATGATTAATTACTGCTTTTATTCCACTAGAAGCTATGGGTCTGCTTAAATTCTTTGTTTTGTCTTGATTTAATTTTGGCAGGTTGTATATACCAAGAAATTTATCCATTTCTTTTAGGTTTTCCACTTTAGTAGGGTACAGATTTTGAAAGTCTGTTCTTATTATTCTCTAAATTTTCTCAATTTTCATTTTCATTCAGTTCTAAAAATGTTCAAATTTAATTAATTAAAATGTTCAAATTTAGATAGAAATTGTTTGTTTTTATCCTTGGATATTTTTCTCTCTCTAAAAAGGTTCAAATTTAATTAATTAAATTAAATCCTTAATTTCTGTCTTGTCCCAATCTAACCAATAGTGAGTTTTTCAAAGTTTTCATGCATTTGAATATTTCTGTTGTTTTTGGTAGCCAGATTTAATCCCCAGTGGTCAGGTAGGATGCAGAGTTTTATGTCAATTTTCTTATATCTGATAAGATTTGCTTTGTGTCCTAATATGTGGCTAATTTTGGAAATTTCCATGATCTGCTGAGATGAAAGTATATTCTGTAATGTTTGAGGGAAATGTTCTACAGATTTCTGCTCAGTCCATTTGATTTAGGACATTATTTAGCTCTAGCATTTCCTTGTTTGGTTTTTGTCTAGATGGCCTGTTTATTGGCAAGAATGAAGTATTAAAGTCACCAAGTAGTACTGTGTGAGGGTCAACATGTGATTTAGCTGGAGCACTGTTTCTTTTATGAACTTGTGTATCTTTGTGTTGGTACACAAACAATTTGAATTGTAATATCTTGGTGGATTTTTCCTTTTATAAGTATATAGTGTCCTTCCTTATTTCTACTGATTAGTTTTGGCTGGAAGTCTATTTCTTCAGATATTAAAATAATTATATCTGATTGGTTCTTGAGTCCATTGACTTGGAATGCCTTTCTCTATCCTTTTACCCTAAGGCGATATCTAACCTTATTGATGGACTATGTTTTTTGATGAAGCAAAGAGACAGATCTTGTTTTTTTTTTTTTGTTTTTCAAAACAGGTCTATGTACCTCTGGCTATTCTGGAACTCAGTATGTAAGACCTGGCTTGCCTCTAACTCACAGAAATCTGCCTGCCTTGCCTCCCAAGTGCTAGGATTAAAGGTGTGTTATTGGTGAAATTATTAAGGCCCCTCCATGTAGTTAAAAGGGAGATTTATTTAGTGGCGTAACTTACAAATGAAGGGATAGGTAGGTTGCAGGGTCTGGGAAAGACGCAGCGCAGTCCAGCGGTGTTCTCTGAAGAACTCTGCTCGGTCTACCTCCAGCGTCCAGGGGCCAGGAACCAAGAGAGATGGTGCATCAGGATCTCAGGTCTTCAAGGTCCTCTCTTGGCCCCACCTTGTAGGCCTGACAGTTACTGAAGCCTCAATGGGGGCTTGGAACTTCCAGATCAAGGTTGGAATGTACAATGTGTTCCATTGCATCTGGTAAGATCCTGTTTTCTAATTTAATCTGTTAGTCTGTGTCTTTTTATTGGGAGAATTGTCACCATTAATATTGAAAGTTGTTAATGAGCAGTGTTTAGTGACTCATCTTATTTTGATGTTGTGGTATGAGGTTTTTCCTCCATTTTATTTACTATTCTGGGATTATGTATCCCTTGTGTCTTATGTATCCCTCCTCAGACTGGACTTTTCCTACTAGTCCCTTCTGTAGAGCTGGATTGGTAGATGGAAATTGCTTGTTTGTTTTTATCTTCAGATGTTTTTCTTTCTCCATGGATTATTATTGTTAGTTTTGCTGGGTATAGTAGTCTGGATGGTAGCTGCGGTGCCTTAGAGCTTGTAAAACAACTTCCTAGTCCCTTCTGGTTTTCAGAGTCTCTGTTGAAAGTCTGTCTGAGTTTGTCTTTATATGTGAGTTGGTGTTTTTCTCTTACAGCTTTTAAGTATCCTTTCTTTGTTCTGTACATGTTTTGTTTTCATTATAGTGTATCCTGGGGAATTTCTTTCCTCATCCTGTCTATTTGGGGTTCTGTATATACTTTTTGTACTTTGATAGACATCTCTTTTTTAGATTGGGAATATTTTTCTTCAAAGATTTTATTTAAAATATTTTCTGTATCTGTGACTTTGGTTTCTCCTTTCTCTATCCCTATTTTTCATAGATTTAATATTTTTGTAGTGTTCCAGATTTCTTGCTTGTTTTGTGTCTGGATTTTTCAGATTTAAAATTTTCTTTGACTGAGCCATCCATTTCTCCTACCTTGTTTTCAAGACCTGAAATTACCTGTTCCATGTTTTGTAATTTGTTGATGAGGCCTACTTCTCAGGTTTTTTTCTTTTTGATATCCTAAGTTTTCACTTTTAATTTGATTTTAGTTTGAGTTTTCTTAGTGATTCTGTTTCTTTGTTAAATTCTACCCTCAAGTCATGCAATGTTTTCATGGTTTCATTCAGCTGTTTGTCTTTTCATGGTCTTCAGGAAGCATTTATTATATTCTCTTCAAGGGCCTTGAATAGATTTGTAATTGCTATTTTGAAATCCTTGTCTCATGCTTCAGCTAAATTATTTTTCTCAGGGCCCATTGCAGGAGAGTTGCTGGCTTCTGGATGAGGCACATTGTCTTGGCTGTTAATGTTTTTGTTTTTGCACTGAGGCCCTGGTATCTGGAGTTATGCTGTTTGAAGTATTTCTTGGCGCAGCTATCTGGTCTCATCTTTGTTGGCTGGGTATTCTATTCTTTGGTTTCTATTGTCCATTCTGAATCCTAACTAAGTATAGTGGCTCTAGGGTCCCTTGTAGAAAATGCATCTGTTGGTTGGCAGTTACACAAAGAATCAGATGGACTAGAAGGTTGGACGGGGCAGTGGAAAAGAACTAAGGGACTCTTGGTCCACACTAGGAGGCATAGTCCAGAGAATGGAGATGGGGTGGGAGAAGAGGCTCCTGTAGGCAGGCTGCAGCAGGAGTTACTTACTAAGAGCAAGTCTGGAGAGACTGGAGCGGAGTACAGAAAGGACAACAAAGGTCACCTACTAATTCCCAGACTATGAGGCTATGGAGGGTCCCCATTAGAGAGTGGTTCTGAGAGTCTGTGGGTGATACAAAGGGAAGGAAAGGCTGAGATGGGTGGCAAAAGAGATCTGGTGGGACCCTGGGTCTGCATCAATGGGTGTATTGTCTAGGGAATGGAGGTGAGGAGGGAGGAAAGGCCTCTGCAGGCAGGCTGCAGCCGGACTCTAGAATCATATTTTGATTAATTATGCGATCACTTTCAGCACTCCATCCCTTAGATTTGGCAAAGAATGGCATGCCTTAATTCTTTCTACTGTGCCTACATGAATACCCTCCAATGAAAACAACAGTTTCCCTTGCTTTTCCCGCATATATAAAGGGATTCTAAACACTCTTAGCAGAGGTACTATTTTTTTGGATGGAGAGGTTTTACTATAAATAAAGCATGGTAAGATTATGTTTCCCCAAGGATCTTTCTAATCCAAAATACTACTTAAGACCTCATTTGTCCATTAGCTTGTTAATTATGTCCTTATAACTCTCCCCTTGATGGAGAAATGTGTGGAAAGGTGTGACATTTTAAACCCACTGTACATAAATCTAAGAGAGACTGTTTAATGAGTCAGCAGATTAATTTCTTGCCACAACCAATTAGTAAGGTCTGCTCCAGGTCTATTTTTTCTTTCTTTCTTGACTTCCTCCCCAAACATCTTCTTCTGCCAAGCCTTTCCAATTACTACCCACACATTACCTCCAAAATCCTTCTTGGTCTTGAACCTCTCAACCACACAATCCTTCATGGTCTTGAACCTCTCAACCACACTATGTGACAACTCAGTGAGTTCACTGAGGAAGACAGTGAGCTTATGAGGAATATTCCTCTCACACAACCTCAGACACAGGGCTCCTCTGCACTTCTTTCATTCACAGTTCTTAGTCATAACTTTCTTACCAATCCAATCTTTTTAAGTTCACTAGAAACTGTCAGCAAGATGCATTGTCTCTTCAAGAGTATTCCTTCTCCTTTGGTAGTAATTATTAATGTCACTTTGTAAGGAGAGACTTGGATCACTGAAGCTAATTTAAACCACTCCTTCCTCCCCAGTTGTACATTTCCTCTGTTGCCTAGAAGGTCTGGTTTTATATTCACTTTCATCCTTTTATTTCCTTTTGTTCTTATCATACCTGCCCCAATTCTGCCCTTCTCCCCAGATTCCTCAGGGTGCCTTTGCTTCCATTAGAATAACACAACGTTTTCAGTTTCCCCTCAATATGAAATATTAAAGTGTGAGACCAGATCACGCTGCTCTTCTGTTCTAGATTTTAACCATTAAATAGTCCTACCCTGCCAGCGCTTTGGAGACGTAGAAGACAAATTGACATAGAGCAATGTAGAAACTTTTAAGAGACTGCTGGTTTATAAGAACTCATCATGGCCATGCCATCTTGCAATTAAAAGTTTCTGTTATTTTTGAAGGACTGAAAAAAGTTCTGAGTCATCTATCGGATAATAAAATGCTAAAGCAAACATTTGTACACTTAGGTAAATACTGTGTTTAGATAGAATAGTCTACAAACTCTTCAGCCAAGTTGGATAATCTTTTGATCCCCACTCCCTTCTTCTCTTTCAGCTGGGTTTGGTGGAGTTTTGAATACGGTTTCATCGTTGGCCAGTGCCTCATTGCTTTGTCTGTGAGAGTTAAGAAGTCCAGGGATGCTAGTTTGGCTTCCCAATGACTCAGTTCTCTTCCTGCTAGTGTTACATCAAAGGCTGTCCTTCAAATTATGACCAACCATTTATAAACGAAGGGGATGAACAAGGGGAGTCAGATGGGTCAGTGGCCATTCACAATAAGGCAAGTCGAGGCATCTGTCCTCTGGGATGTGGTTCGGAAAAGTTCATTCTTCCTCATATGCAAATAACTGAACATTTATTTTCTTCTAATTTGCTGCAGTTTGTACATGCATGACTTCAGATGTTAGTTTCTATGGATTTTCTTCTTTCTTTGGCTTTTAAGTTAGATAGTTTACTTGATTTAACAACAGCAAGTGTGTTCTGATGACAAGAATGTATTTTATGGTGTAAGACTCATTGGCCTACTTATATGGCAGCTAATTGTCATTAAATTAAAACTATTTTATTACTTTATTTTTCACGTGTAGGAGTATTTTTAAAATATATTTTTATTGATGTTTTGAGACTCTCATACATGCATACAGTGTCTTTTGATCCTTTTCACCCTCTATTCCTTCCCCTCACTCCTTCTTTCCTTACCTCTTCCAAACTTTGTATCCTTTTAAAAAATTTTTTTGAAATTATAATATTCTTATATCATTCCCCCTTCTCTTTCCTCCCTCCAAACAGTCCCACATGCCAAACCCTGGTCTCATTCAGATTCATGGTTTCTTTTACTTTATTTGTGGTGGTTTGAAAGAAAATGGTCCCCATAGGGAGTGGCACAATTAGAAGGTGTGGCCTTGTTGGAGAAAGTATGTCACTTGGTGGGAGTGGGCTTTGGGATCTCCTATGCTCAAGCTATGACCAGTGACACAGTTGCTTCTGCTGCCTGTGGATCAAGATGTAGAACTCTCAGCTCCTTCCTTCCCCAGCACCGTGTCTGCCTGTGTGCCACCATGAAAACAATGGACTAAACTGAAACTGTAAGCCAACCAGAATTAAATGCTTGCCTTTATAAGAGTTGCTATGGTTATCATGTTTTTTCACAGCAATAGAAACCCAAACTAAGATGTTACTGTTATGCATATACAAATATATATATATACATATATTTACATACATATATTTCTAAGTGTATAAATATAACATGCTCAGTCTGTATAATGTTACGTGTATGTATATGTTTTCAGAGCTAACCATTTGGTATTGGATAACCAGTTGGGGTGCTCTTTCTTGGGGAAGGCTATTTCTCCTGCTCTGAGTGTTCCTTAGTTGCCTGTACTTCTTTGTCTAAGGTTGTGGGGCCTCAAGTGCTTTCCTGCTTCCATGCTAGCAAGTCTATTGCTGCCATCTTTGTTCAGGTCATGTTCAGGCAGCCATTTGGAAAGACTTCATGGGTGCAGCTTTTCTGACATTTCTAGGAGACACAATCTCACAGGAAACTTCCTGTTCTTCTGGCTCCTACAATCATTGTGCTCCCTCCTCCTCCTCCTCCTCCTCCTCCTCCTCCTCCTCCTCCTCCTCCTCCTATGATCCATGAGCCTTAGGTGCAGAAGTTATGTTGTAGATGTATCAATTGGGACTAGGCTCCACGGCTCTGTGTTTTGATCTGTTGTGGTTTTCTGTAATGGTCTCTATCTGATGCAAAGGGAATTTTCCTTGACAGGGGTGAGAAATACTTATTTGTGGGTATGAGGATAAATAGAGTGTAGTTAGGGCCTATGCTGTTTCAGTAAAGTGGGGGTTGCAGGTTCTCCTCCGAGATCCATGACTTCACTAGACTTGGGCAGTTGGAGAGGCTTCGAGCACCAGTGGATCTCTGTCTTGTTGGATGGATCTTAAACACAATTAGAGAGCTGGTGGTCCCCATCAAGGTATGTGTGTCACTGTTGTAATGGCGAGCGTGTCATGACATGCTGGTTGTGGTTGTAGTTCATTGGCATCAGAGCTGGGTAGGGCTCTTGGTTGTTTACTTCAGAATTTCACATGTGGTGCTGTCTGGTAACACAGAAACTAGTCCTCAGGGAGGAGGCTTTAAGGTCAGATCTAGCTCAGGTCCTCTGGGTCCTGTGTCAGAAATGTATAGTGTTCTCAGTAGTAAGGACTTACCTTCCACTTCTGGGGCAACCAAATGTAACAACAATAACCTAGAATGTTTTGGGAATCTCTTGGAAACCCTGACCCTCAAGAAAGGATTCTCGTGTCTTGTGTTGGGGTTTTTATTAGTCTGTGGCTTTTGGGGAGAGCACTGTGTTTGCCTGCATGTAAGTTTATGTACCACATGAGTGTCTTGTGCCCTCATGGCCAGAAGAGGGTATTGGATCCCTTGGAACTGAAATTACAGTGATTGTGAGCCACCATGTGGGTTTGGGGGGATCAAACCCCAGTTTTATGGAAGAGCAATATGGAAGAGTAACCAGTGCTCTTAACTGCTAAGCCATCTCTCCAGCCCCATAGCTACCATTAAATTTAATCATGCCCTTCAAGTGTCTGTTTCTTTCTCTGAAAAAATACATGGTTGAAAAAAATTAAATAAGATTACCTGTACATAAAGTACCATAAACACAGTACATGTATAATGGGTGCTGAAGTTCTCTACTTGTCATTATGATACACCAATCTAATCACTTAATTAGGCAAGTTTTATACAGCTATCATTTAACACCTACTTGGTGCCAAGCCTGCTTTGTATATATGGTCCACCCTCTGTAGCTGGAGTTTTGAATCAGAGGATTCAACTACACACAGATGTATACTATTAGAAAAATCTCATGGCTATACAGAATATGTACAGTCTTTGTTTCTTGTAACTTTCTCTATAATGCAACATAATAACTATTTACTCTGTGCTAGATAAATCATGTTAGACTTGATTTACAAGTACCAGACTATGTATATATAGTCTATATAAAAACTCTTCATCATTTAACACGAGGAATGTGAGCATCCAAGGACTTTGGCATTGAAAGGAATCCTGGAACCAATAAAGTAATACAGTTAGTATCAAGCAATACTATGGGATTACTTGGTAACTTCACAGTTGTTTATGATTTCCTGCTTTAAATAAATAGATAATATAATTTCAGCATGTAATCAACATACATATTTTTAAATTTAAAAAGTTTAAAAAACCCAGTACATATATGTCAATTTAGGCACTAAATGTTCAACAGTATAGTGAAATGTCATCCTACTGAAAGTTATATTTAATGGAAATACTATCCTACTTGTTTCTAAATTTAGATTCATTAGAATGATATAAAATATTTTCAAGGTGAGTTAAATTCCAACTCTAAAAATCCCAGTAGCCACATTTCAAATGATAATGGCCGAATGTGGCAAGTGGCTGCTATTTCATCAGCCTTGGTCCTATTCGAGAATTCTGCCTGTACCTCTAGATGGACATGGACTTCTCTGAGGTTTATTTTTGTTTGATACACCACTTGCCTAACACTTGTCTTTTTAACATTTTAAAAGCTAATTCAAAGAGTAAGAGAAAAATGCAAGTTTCTTTTGGAGCGTTCACTGAACATTATTAATGCTTGCTTGTGAATAAATTCTCTGGGCAAAATTAAACAACTTTATAGAATTAGGTA
>CABHPQ010157835.1:1250-21157 GCA_902168405.1 Peromyscus aztecus | reverse complement strand
CCTTTTAAACCGCGGCTGCACGCGGGCACGGTCAAGCAAGGTGTCTGGTTTCAGCAAACTTTCGGAAAAGTCCCAAGTCGGAGTGGGGGAGGGCGCCACCGAACTGTGCGCGGCATCCTGCAGGGGGCAGAGCTCCTACGGCCGCCGGGGGCCCCTGCACCCC
Organism: Peromyscus aztecus; assembly: GCA_902168405.1. Classification (NCBI taxonomy): domain Eukaryota; kingdom Metazoa; phylum Chordata; class Mammalia; order Rodentia; family Cricetidae; genus Peromyscus; species Peromyscus aztecus. Next base: position 20,994 of record CABHPQ010157835.1, on the reverse strand, counting down.
CGTGTCCATTCGGAGTGCTTCACCTTCGTTTGCAAGAGCACCCCGAGGCTGTGCACAGATTGTGCCTTCTTCCAGAGAAAGGGCCTCGGGGCTTCCTCGAGTGTTCCAAAGTTCCCTGGCCAATCGCTGCCCCCATGTGTTTCTGAGCTGCATACTCAGTGCCAGGCACATCCTGTCTTTATTTACATTTTTTTGGTATTTTGTTCAGGGTGCTTTTTTTTTTTCTGTTTTTGCCTTAGAGACTTTTTAAAGTATTGAATTTAAGTGTTAGGTATCTCGACTACTTAGTGAGGTTGACACTCTTTGATATTTATCTCCATTACTGAGGGATTTGGCGACCAGTGATATTTCGGTCTTTGCTCACCCACGCTCTATCCTGGCTGAGAGCCATTGTGCTATGGGAAGGGAGATGTGCTGTTATCTACACTGAAAAGAAGGTTGACTAAGCTTGGAAAGTGGCACAGAGGCCGCTGAACTCAGTGCCCGACTCTTGTCCTTTGCACATAGGAATGGTGATGCAGTCTACAGCCCTTTCTCCTTCTGAGCAGACCCTCCTTAGCCTCCTCCACTTCATCTTCTGCCCTGAGACACTCCCAGCCTCCCTGCCCCCAGCTTGGGCAAGCTTGGCCACTTGAAGACCTATGTCACGTCTGCCCAGGCTTCCTTCTTCCCCATTGCTGCTGTTGAACACATCCTTGCCCTTCAATGCTCACCTGATGCAGCTGCTCCACTCACACCCACCCTTGTCCACACATCACGGTGCTGTCACTGTCCGGTTACCTCTGTGACCCCACAGCCGGCTTGGAATCTGGAACATAATTGGTGCTCCAAACATTGCCAACCCAAAGAAGCTGTAAAACAAAGCTATAAAACAATATGCAGTATGCAAACCTCTGCTCTGAGGGAAGCGGGCTGCTGTTAATGGTTAGGGACAAAGAAACTGCACATGGTTCTGAACACATATAAATTGTAATGTGAACAGAAGTCCCCAAGAACCACTTAGGGTTGAGAGGAACATCTGGATGGGTGACCTCGCACTCACCACATCACGAGGTACTCCTGCTGCGGCAGAAAGACAATAGAAATAACACAAAAAGGCCATGATTGGGACTTTCAATGAGGCACACAAGGATCAGTTGAATTGTCAAGTTGACTGACTCAGAGGATGGCTAGAAACCCAGGAATTGCACCCAGGAGGAGGTGGCTTTTAGATCCTAAAGGATGTTAGATACACCTACGGCTGTGGAGAAGAGGTATCTCCCATGGAAGAATCATAGGAATATAGGGTGGATTACAAAAAGTTCTCAAAGAATGGGTGTGGCAAACGAGGTAGAGAAAGTCTCTAGGTCTCCCCGTTGTGAGGACACAGGTATCCAGGCAAGGAGGTGCATTTCTTCAAGGGTAAATAGCTGGCCAATGGTGGCACCAAGGCCTTCCCAAACCTCCCCCGTGATCCTGAAATGTAATGTTGGTGTCAAGAACCAGACAGCCCCTAAACCCATGGGAAACTGTTGGAAGCCCAGAAGGATTGAAATGTGTCCATCATGCTTCACCCTCCCCATCCAGAATGTGGGTGCATGGAAGCCAATCATTCCAAGGGTCTTTTGAACCGGGGTAGGGAGGGCTGCTCATCAGACTCATTCAGTTCAGTAAACAGTGGCAAGGGCCTGCCGAACTTTGCTGGGAAGGCAGTGAGGCTTGGAGGCCTCTGGGAGTCACAGTCAGCTGGAAGGAAAAGACAAGGACGCTGGCCTGAAGACCAGCAGAGAAGAGACCCTGCTTCCTGCTTCTTCCCATCCATTATTTCTGCCCCACGGGCTTATTATGACATACAGCCAGTGACCAGGAATAAACTACCACCAAAGACACAGAGCCATTGTCCCCAGGAAGAGGACAAGGCTCACAGCCAGCCCTCAGGTGACATCTCTGAGGTTGTCAGCCTGGAAATGGGGTAAACTGACTGGCAGGACTGTATAGGCATGTCAGGGATGAGACAGATGACGACGAGAACTCCTACCTGATAGGGACTCTCAAGGACTAGATCTATGGCTCTCTGAGGCACTCTGGATGTGAGAGAAGCTTTGGATCTAGACGGCGCCCATGGTGAGCACGCAGTAGGCACTCACTAAATACCCACAAACAAATCACAGAGGTGAGACAATGAACCACTCATGCCTCTATCTCTTTAGATTATGGGCCAACTTTTCCTCAGGACCCACAGTGCATCAGACATGCCTCTTCTTCTTGGGGTGCTCTTGACCTAAGAAAGAAGGCCAGCAAGGAGAAGATGGAAAAACAGGGCAGAGCACCCTGCCTCTCACCATGCTGAAGTGGGAGGAAAACCAGGGTCTCCCCACTAGTCCCCATTCCTCCTAACGCCTTGTATCACTGGACACACCAGGGGTTCTTGCTTGAATATTTGGACCCCATTCAGTCAGTAATATGGAATGGACACCCAATTCATATCTGATAATAAAAGTCCTTTGTTCTCGGGCCCTCAGCCAACAGGGAGATGGCTTCTGTGCCAGGCTCTGAGCTGGGCACTGAGCAGTGGGCATGCGGGGGGGTGTCCCTGCTACATCCCTTCTGGGAGGGGCTACACTGTCTCCCTTTGATGAAAACTCAATGCCTGGAGCCTAGGAAGTGCTTCATAAATGCTCAGCAAACGACAGGTATGGTCTGAATGTGACATATCTCCCACAGGCTCTTTTGGGCACTTGGCCTCTAGTAGGTGGCACTGTTTGGGGAAGTGATGAGGGAACCGTTAGGAGGTGGCACCTGGGTGGAGGAAGTGAGTCTCTCTGGGGTCCAGCTTTGAGGGTTGGAGCCAGGTCCCAGTTCTGGAGAGAGCTCTCTGCTTCCTGACTGCCTAAGTCATGCAACCAGGTGCTCATGACCCTGGGCCATGTCTGACACTATACCTTTCCTGCTGTGATGGACTGTATGCCTCCAAACTGTAAGTCAAAACATATCCCACCCCACCCCTGCACTGCTTTCCTGCCCTCATCTCCCATCCCTCCCATCCACCCCTGCCTTCCTTCCTGATCGCTATATTTACTGAAGGGCTACAGCAAAAGATAAAGCCATAACTTTCTTTTGTAAGTTACTCCTGTCAAACTTGTTGGTTACAACAATGAGAAAAGCAACTAATTGGGGGAGACAGGGAAGGTAAAGGGGCCAGCTTTTAGATAGCTCAGCAGGGAAAGGTGCCTGCTGCCAAGACTGAGGACCTGAGTTCAATCCCTGGGACCCACATAGTAGAAAGAAAAAAAATCAACCCCCCCCCAAATTGTCCTGAGACTTCTGCACATGCACTGTGGTATGAGTGTGCTCCCACATATAAACACATAAATTAAAATATAATACATTTTAGGAAGGAAGGAAGGAAAGAAAGGAAAGATAACCACCCTGTCACCTGCTCCTGTCCCAAGTGGCAGGATGACAGACCCAGCTTTAGGATCAGCAGATGTACACTGATGGCCAGAGCACAAATCCACCCTCTTCTCTGATAAACATGGGACATCATGGTATGTGACAGATGATGGTTGTCAGGCTCTGAGTTCTAGCAACCAGGGAAGGTGGGGCATAGAGGGATGCCCTGTCCTCAGAGAGGCCTGGCTTCTAAACCTTCTGAGGAGCTACTGTAGCTTAGTTGGGCCCTAAGGACTTAGGAGTGAGCCCTGCAGGTAAAAGCAGCTGTGAGAAGACAGAGTGCCCTCCCACTGTCCCTCTAGAATCCCTTCATCAGCACAGAGGCCACAAGCCTTGTTCTGGCCTCACTGTTCGGTTCCCCATAGCGAGGGTGGTACATTTCAGTGGGAGCTGAACTCTAGGCCAGAAAGAGAGAAGCAGCCTACTGTACTGTCCCCAAGCTCCTCCAGGCAATATTAACCGGGTCCTCTGTCCCCGGAATATGGCTGTCTTGTTGCCTGCTGCTCTCTGAGGACATGGCCTCCTGCTGCAAAGACCCCAGAGACAATCATTCAGCAGGGTAGGGGTGGGGGATTTCCAGACCCCAGCAAATCCTGGCTGCTGTCTAGCATGACAGCTTTTCCTCGGCACATGGTCCCACTGGGTGGGCACTGTAGGCCCTCCTGAGCCCTGGTTCCCCTCCTGAGACTGGGGCCAGTATGGCCCAGCCGAGTGCTCCGGGCTGCCTTGTACAATCTCAGTGTCTTTGCACTACAGGTAGAGAAACAGGCTCAGAGATGGTGTGCTCTTTCAAAGGCTACAGGGAAACAATAGCAAGGCTAGGCTGAGAAATAGGGCTGTCCACATTTAACTCCAGATGTAGAAGGCCAAGCTGAGTCAGTATCCTTCCATACCAGCTGGCACCACACTTTCAAGATGCAGGGGGCTCTGGATGGGTCAGCCCTTGGGCTATCCCACACAGGCTCCAAGTGTGGAGTTTCATAGGAATGTAGCTGCAATGAGCTGCTTCTGCCTGGGCTGGGCTGGGCTAAGTCACACTCTATGAGCAAAAGTCTCCCAGGCACACCTTGCCAGGCCCCATCCTGCAGTACTGAGCCACCTCTGAACACTGGTGTGTGTCCACCTCACTCTGCTCTGGTGGTCTCTGTTCAAGGCCAGTGGCTGTGTCTTTTCTTCCTTAGCCCCTCAGCAAATGTAGGCCAAGAAGGAAGGCAGAGGTGGGTGGGAGGGAGAGGAGACAGGAAGGCAGAGAAACAGGGAAGCTGGGTAGAGGTGGAGGGCTGCCACCTAGAAGTCCTTGCAATAGGGGCAGGCATGGCTTCATCCCGGCTAGCAGAATTCCAACTTTGTCTACGCCATCCCCAAATACTCATCCTTCAAGGATACCGAGTCCCTCCCAAACTCCCAGGGTTCAACACTGCAGATAAAGACCTCCTCCCCCTCTGCCATAGCACTCTTCTTCTGGCCCAGAAGTGGCTGGGGTCTGGCCACTGGGACATGACAATAATTATAGAAGATTCTCCTGGAAGTGTTCCTCACTTGACAAATGGTCACAGATGAGGGGACAGGTCCTTTCTCTTTGAACTTGGTAGGCCCAGGCTGTGCTTCTCAGAGTCTTCAACTATTTTGTCATATTATGAGATGACAAAAGGGATCTGAGAATGCGGGCTTCATCGAGGACCTCACTCCTCACCTCCAGGTGCCGGATCTGCTCAGACATCTTGCAGGACAGCTGTGCCAGTGGATCACCAACCTCTATGACCAGCTACAGTTGGCACCCCATGGTCATGGCTCCTCATTCCTCATGCCTAGGCAAGGCACTATGAGGCATTTCTGCTTATGTAAGGGTGGCTCTGAGACAAGCCTTGAGATAAATGATCCCCTTGTCCCAAACTGAGGACACAGGAGTCCTTAGCCTCCACCCTTCTCCCTCCAATCCAAGAAGCCTGCCGTACAGAGAGCCCTCCAGCCACGTCTCTCAGCATCACACACCAAATCCCCTCCAGGGTGACTGTGGAGAACCACAGCTCTAACGAAATCCACAGAAGCCTGGCTGGCGCCTTGGCTGAACCACCTGGAAAGCCATCAAGCCATGCTTTCTTCAGGCCCAACGTTCTCATGTCCTCCAGACACTCCTCGTCTGACACCCCTTCCCTAACTCCCATCATCCTTCACTCCAGCTCCTGCCAAGTGACCACAGCTGAGCTCAAGGGTTTAAAGTGGTGTCTAACACACTTGGGCGAGACTTTATTCACCTCCTTGCTGTACTGTCTACGCTTCTAATAATGAGGCCCAAGTATATATTAGCTTTGTGACGGTCACACTATAATGTTTATACTAAGCTATAATTACCAAGAACCCAAAGATCTTCTCACTTGTCTCCTCCAGGGATTAAAGTTTTACCCTCCCCCTACAGAACCCCGTTTAGGCATGATCCACCCTGTTAGTATGTCCGAACTAATGCTTACTGAATATGGCTTGAGGGCCTGTGACAATGTGGCGCAACCCCTGGTCATATTGAGAGACACTGATTCCTAGTGTCACTTTGTGTCTGCCCTGCAGGAGTGTCCGGCAGTTTGCACCAATGCAGAAGAAACAGAGCTGGTCAGCTGATCTATAGTTCCCAGCTGTAACCAAAATACTAATCCAGAGCCATCTGATGCTATAGCCTGGGATCTGAACCACCCCTGCCCAAACATAAGGAACTTCCAAAAAGTTCTCCCCACCCCCTGCACACAAAAGCCCTAAACGGGGTGACAGTGGGCTGGAGTGTTTGTGCCCTTCCTCTGACCTAGCTTGGCACCAGTGAAGGCAGGTGAACTTGGAGCACATGGCATGGTTTCTTCTCATCCTGGACCCAGCCTCATTCAAAACAAGTGCCCTCAAATCAGAGGAAAAAAAATTAAAAGTGTCTATCTATAAAGTCCCTTGGTCATAAGAGTCACACAACAGGTGCCACTGCAGAGGGCTGGCAGCTCCGGCATGGGTAGAGTAGATGTAGACAGTTCCCATTTCGACAGAACACCTTGTTGGACAGAGCACTGTGGAGAAAGGACCGGTCTCTGGGGGTGATGCTGCAACCGCATAGTGAGCCATCGGCAGGTCTGGAAAGAGACCCACTGTCCTGTTCCCGAAGCCTCGGCCTGAGCTTGGAATAGTTTGCCCATCCTCTGGCCCCAGGACAGAGAGGAATTTCCTGGGGCCGGCGGGTCCCTTTGTGACACCAAATAAGAGATCAGAAGCCAGTGGAAGGGCTGCAGTGCAGGAGAGAGAGCTGTTTGTGAGGATTATTTTTATCCTGCCCAGATAGCCTGGACACCTCTTATCTTCCTCAGGGCTATTTTTATCTCACAGCTGGACATGAGGGCTGCCTCCCTGGATGACTGGAACCCACTGACATGTCAGAACAGCAGCATTGGGTCTTCCTTGCCTGACAGCTTCCAAACATCCTTTAATGCCATTTTCCTCCCATCCTGAGGTCACCTGAGCACATGCGGAGTATAGGCCTCAAATTACAGAAGGAGAACCGAAGCCTCCATGAGTTCCAAAAGCTGTCTCAACAGTGAAAACTCAGGCTTAGGCGCTGGAGAGACGGCTCAGGGGGTAAGAACATTTGCTTTGTAAGCATGAGGACCTGAGTTCAAGTCCCAAACACCCACATAAAAAGCCAGGTATGACTGCACGTACCTGAAACCACAGCACGGGGGTCGGGGGGGGGGGGGGGGGGGTGCCTAGAAACAGGCAGATACCAAGAGCTTGCTAACAACTTAGTCAAAACAGAAAGTGAAAGACCTGTCTGTCTCAAGTCAATAAACAGAATGACAGAGGAAGGTGCCCAATGTCCTACTCTGGCCTCTGTGCCTACGTAGGTATGTGCATGTACCACACCCATGCACACACACACAACAAGTAACATAGATACACGTAATACAAACTTAGGCTTAAAAGCTAAGAACGGTGTGATTCCAACATTGTTGGGGGTGGTGGTTAAGGGCTAAGGCAGGAGGATTGCTGCAAGTTGGAGGCCAGCCTGGGCTACATAACAAGAGCTTATCTTGAAAATTTTCAACACAGCAGCAACAAATGGTGACGACGACGGTGGTGACGGTGATAAAATACGACTCGTGATACGGTTCCGTTGGGAGAGTGCTGGCCCAGCGTGCAGGAAGCCCTGAGCAGGATCCCTCGCACGGCACAAGCCATGCGTTGGTACATGCCTGCATCCTCAGCACTTGGAAAGTGAAGGCAAAAGGATCGGAGGTTCCAGGTCATCCTCCGGTACAGGGAGTTTGGAGGTAGCCTGGGCTGTGTGAGATCTTATTTCAAACAAACGAATAAAATAAACTCAGGCCTAGAAAAGATCCTCTTTCCAGAGTGAGGTGGTCTTCGTTGTAAGGGCGTCTGTGGTGTGGCCAGGGAGAAGCTCGCTGTCACTGAGCTGTCACAATAGCACATTCTGCTGGGGAGGCACGCTGCTCTCTAGTCCCTACCACGGAGAATTCTGACCTTTTATTGCATCTCCATCCGTCTTTCCGGAAGCCCAGGCAAAGAAAAAGCTCCCGGTCAATTGGCACACACCCAGTACCATCTTCCTCATCATCATAGCCGTGATGTCACCAGCCAGAGCAGTAACTGTGTGCACCCTCTCTCCCTTCCTCCTCTCCGGGCCTCAGTTTCCCTGCTTGAAACCCGAGTCGTTTGGCCCAGTAGTAGATCTGCGGGGCCTTCCTTCCCACTCTGGCTGGCCATTTCTATGTCCCATTCATTCCATCAACAAGTGTTTATTGAGTCCTCCTCACAGCCTGACCCGGCGGGGAAACGAAGGCAGGGCTTTTCCAGAAGGTTCTCTGTTCAGGCGGTTTCAGCCACACATGCAAATTTCCTTGCACTTTCAAAAGGCAAATTATGGGAAACATGTTATTCACCAGAACACATTCTCCTCATCTCTCAGGGAAAAAAAAAATGCCTTCAGCGCCACCAAGGACTAAACTAACAGAGGAGAGAAACCCACCCTTGTTCCTCTGGGCACCCTTCCAGAGGCTCATGTCCCTAAGAGAAAGGGGAAGCTGTCTGCCACCAGCGGTCTCTGGGGCTTCATGGGCCTATAAACAACCTGTGTTTGTCTCAGCCCTGCTATCCTGAGAGAGCAGTCACAACGAAGCGAAACACAGCCTTGCTCTGTGTGTGCCCGTCCCCAGAGGGAGGAAAGCCATCCGTAAATATTTTTATCTTCCTGGTCACCGAGGGGGCACAGAGGAAGACTTTGATCCTCCAAGCCCTGGGTCACTCCTGTCCTCCAGGGACCCCGGGGTCAAAGCTGACCTGGTCATCCCATATCCACCCCTAAATGATAGGCTGACACTATTGCTGCCCGCCCCAGGAGGTGGTGGGTTAGAGGGAGGACCACACTAATCAGCACGGTTGACCTTTGGCGGCTGGCATAGCCTCTGCCAGCCAACGGGCTGCCTTCTGGGAGCTTGGTGGTCAAGGCGACGGAAGGGAAGACTAGGGATGGTGTTGGGGGTTAGAGGAGGAGCCAGGCTGAGGTGGAGAGACAGCAGGGTCACCATCTGGATCTACTTATCAGGGCTATGTAGAGGAGATCCTGACAGCATCATCACCCAGAAAGTTTTGGCCTTCCAGCTGGAAGGCTGACTACATTTCAAGTTTTAAAGAAAGAGGCAGCAGTAGTGGAGAGATTTCAGTTGATTGTCACCAGCAGGGAAGAGGTGGGTTTGGGGTTCTAGATCCTGAAAGTCACCAACCTTCCCTCCTATGTCCTTTGCTGTTTGGTTTGTTTGTTAATCTTTGACAAAAAAAGATAGATTTATTTTATGTGTATGAGCATTTTGCATGCATATATGTATATGGTGCCCATTGATTTATTTTATTTTATGTGTATGAGCATTTTGCATGCATATATGTATGTGGTGCGGATGGAGGTCAGAATGGGGCATCAGGTCACCTGCAACTGGAGTCATGGATGATTGGGAACCACCATGTGATTATCGGGACCCAAACCTAGGTCATCTACAAGAACAACACATGCTCTTAGCCACCTAGCCTTCTCTCCAGCCCAGTCGTTTTGCTTGTGTTTGTTGTTGTTATTGTTGATTGTTTTTGAGACAAAGTTGTTTGTAGCAAAGGCTGGACTCAAACTTCCTATCTAGTGAGGATGGCCTTGAACTTCTAAACTTCCTGCCTCCACCTGTCAAATGCTGAGATTATAGGCTTGCGTCACCATGCCTGGTTTTATGTAGTGCTGGAGATTCTAGCCAGGGCTTCAGTCAACCCACTGAGCTTTGTCTCCACACACTGGGGCTAGTCTTTCTTGTGATGATTGCTGTCCATCTAAAGAAGACTGTTACTTTTCGGAAATTTCTAGAAAGGAATACTTGCACCAGGAAGTTGATCAGACTTGAGCTCCTGCAAGGGTCACCTGCTGCGGGATGTTCTGTATGGCAAATGTGTTGCTCTGATTGGTCAACAAATAAAACACTGATTGGCCAGTGGCTAGACAGGAAGTATAGGAGGGACTAACAGAGAGGAGAAAAGAAAGAACAGGAAGGTGGAAGGAGACACTGCCAGCCGCTGCCAGGACAAGCAGCATGTAAAGATGCCGGTAAGCCACGAGCCACGTGGCAAGGTATAGATTTATAGAAATAGATTAATTTAAGATATAAGGACAGTTAGCAAGAAGCCTGCCATGGCCATACAGTTTGTAAGCAATATAAGTCTCTGTGTTTACTTGGTTGGGTCTGAGCGGCTGTGGGACTGGCGGGTGACAAAGATTTGTCCTGACTGTGGGCCAGGCAGGAAAACTCTAGCAACAGTCACCCAAGTGCAAGGTCTGAGTCCATGGTTCCTAGATCACCAAAGCCATAAAATTTTATGCTCCAAGTGCTAGGCTTCTCACACCTTTCGATGCCAGAACCTGAAGGCTCTGGAGCTCCCGGAATCCTACCTGGCACTGGCTCTGAGCTTCTATGATTCCATGCCTCAGAGGCTGAGATTTCTATGGTCCTTCAACTCCACAGTCTGCTTCAGGGCAGGCGAGGACCTTGCACAAGAGGACATTCATACCTGACAGGGATTTGGTGCCTAGGAGCCCCGTGGGGCTGGCTCCCTGCTCCTCTGTCTGTGATGAGCAGTGTGCCACTGCCCCAGGCTTCCAGCTTGCCTTCTGACCTTTTCCTGGCCATGTCCTCATTTGGCCCCCACTTAACCCTTCCCACCCAGCCCACTTTGCCAGGGATGGGCAAGAAGCTTCAGCTATTGGTGACCATGCTCTTGCCCCACCTCCATCGTTATCCCTTTCCATGGGGCAGAGGGAAAGGAAAACGGCAAACATTTCTTCAAGACAGTGCGTCCCTGGGGACTCTGATTTGATGACAGGAGAGAAGGTGGAGTGGTCACTGGGCCCACTCCTAACTTGTCTCACCCTAAGTGACCCTAAACCAGCACCCAAATGGCTGTATCTAGCTGTGATGTAATGCTGTCAACTTGACAGACTGAGAATCAGAGAAGCCTGCTGGCATTTCCGAGACGGGGTTTTATGTTAGAGTAACTGAGCTTCTAAGTGTAAGCAGTACCCGTTCTCTGTGGGCTGAGGTCTCAGATGGGAACAAGAAGGAGAAGCAAGCTGAGAACCCGTGTTCACTGTGTTCTGATTCCTGGCTGTGGATGCAATATGACCAGCCGACTCTGCCACAAGGCACTGTGCTCTCAGACTGTGAGCCAGAACAAACCTTGCCTTCTTCAGGTTGCCCTTGTCGGATAGATTGTCTCAGCAACCAGAAAAGCAGCCAATGCGCTGAGTGAGTCAGGTGCCCTTGGGCTCCCCCATCTTCCCCCGCTGTAGACCTCATCTTAGGAGCTTTTCCTCCTGCCAAGGCTGGAGAGGGATCCCTGTGAGTGGGAGGGAGATGGCTGCTCTCAGTCCCAGCCCTCCTTTGTTTCCTCACTCATGAGTTCAACATGCACACGAGTAAAAAAAAAAAAAAATCTCAGTCCGTTAACTTGTGTATGAAATAAGGCCTTCCTCTGGGTCCTTCGGATAAGCCAAGCCCCACCTCTGCGGGTTGGTTTTTAACTCTTTAATTTGATGCAACCTAAAAACACCAGGGAAGAGAATTTTAATGGGGAATTCTCTAGATCTGGCAGGCTCATGGACACGCATTGGGTAGGATTGTGTTGATTATTAATTGACCAAGGAAGAGCCACAGTGAATGTGGTCAGCACTGTTTCATGGGCTGAGCCCTGGCCTGTGAAAGATGAAGAGAGCTAGCTCCTTACAAGCAAGCTGGCAGCGTGGGTATCCCTATTCTCTCTGTTCCTCACTGTGGATGTGTGACTAGCTGTTTGACTTCCTGCCTTGACTTCTCCTCAATGATAGAATGTGATCTGGAAACCTGTTCCTCCCGTAAGTTTCGTCTGGTCCCAATGTTTTATCAAAATAACAAACATGAACCCGGGACATCACCTTAGAGCCAACCTGTCACCATATGGGCAGGAACTTCAGTCTTGGCCACATTGAGACTCTAGTATCATATCCTATTCCCTAGAAATGCAAAGATCCTGAGGTCTTCTGTATTCTGGACTCTCTGGCGGCTCCTGGGGTGCTCATGTTTAGCAGTCTCTATGTCCAAAGGCATGGTGACATGTTTGGATACAGGAACCTTTGAAGCTGGAACACTGGCACATTGGGTCCCCCAGTGTGGAGATGCAGTGGCATATCATCACTTATCTAAAGGCTCCACCACTTTCACTTTCTCCTTGCTTTCTAGACATATTCTTCCTCCCCTCTTTCCACTCTGGGATGCCTGGCTCCTTACTGGGCTCACAGAAGGCTTAACCCCAAGCAGCTCAAGACTTCAGTTCCCTCACGGCTTCAGTGGCTTTGGTTTGATGGGATCTTGGAAGATTTCTTAGATATCTCCTGGCTCCCACACACACACACACACCCTGTGAATTGAGGCTGAGCTTGAGTTTGCTTGTGGGATCAGCAAGGAGGTGAAGTCTGACCCTATGCCCCCTGTGATGTCCAGCTACACAGGACAGTATGGGGAGATCAGGAACTTCTAGGTGTTTCTGAGGGGATGATGTGCTCTGCTTGCAGCCTTCCAAGGAGGTCCTAACAACTGCTAGGACGAGAGAAGCCACACCTTCAAAGGACATGCCAGATGTGCAAAAGGTACACAATGTAGACCCCATGGGCCTCCATGTCCAATGCCACTGGATGGAGTTGCTGGGATCCAGCCCCTGGCAACATCTGTCTCCACTGGACTCTAGGAGCAACCACCTTTTGTCAGCCCAACCTCCAGAATCAATCGTGGAAAAGTGAGTGATAGGAAGAGTCTTGTGGTGCTCAGGGGCTCTCCTAGGAAGCTGGCCACAAGCTCAGAGGAGCATCCATGCCTCCTGATCCTCCCATGGAACTGGTCCTGGCCCTGCATACTTGACTACTCCCTTGCAGGTGCCCTATGGGACACATTCATCATCTCCTCTCCCAGGATGAACCATCAGCAGCTGGACATACCCAACTGCCTACAGGGATGGGTGGTTGTGGTCCACTACTAACTAACCAGATAGGAAAATGGTGGCTCCGAAGAGTTGGCACAGTACCTAGTCAGCCTCGTCTCCTGGTGGCTACTGTTTCACTAGCTCTTTCTCTAACCCCAGGAACTAGGCTAGGGGCTCCGGCTGCAGAATCTTAGTTATCCTGTTGATTCTGAGCCTAGGTCTTTTCATCCCACTGTCAATCAGAGGTGTTGTGGCCAGGAAAGACCTAGCAGCTCTCTCAAGCTCAGCCACTTCCAGGCAGGCAAAAGGCATTGGTAAGCAGGGTTCCTCCCATGGCCAGCAAATACAGACCCTCTCCCTGCATAAGTGTTGCTTGCAGTGGCTTGGGTGCAGGTACTTACTGGTGCTGGGGGCACCCAGGCCCTCGTTCCAAAGCCTGCCCAGGCCAGACCTCAAAGCCCCTTTCATGGGCCTGCTCCACACCCCACTGGGGAGGCCCAGACAAAACTGCCAGTGTTGGGAGTATTTTTCTATTTCCAGATGGATCTGTTTGCTGGCTCCATCCAGGGCCTCCCATGGCAGTGTGGGAGCCGGGGCCCAGCGCCAGGTTAATATTAGGAGGTGCAGGAGAAAGGCAGCCCTCTACTGTCCACAGGACTCTGCTGGTCCTCACACAGGGATCCAGATTGGCCAGGAGGCAAAAAAATACTTGCCCCACGCCAAGGAAGCCCTTGAGTGTCTCATTTTGGGCTGGGGGCCAGAATGGAGTCCCCAAGTGATCTGGGGAGCTGAGCCGGCAAAGGGATTTCTGAATTCTCCTACTCAGTCAGCATTTGCTGAACACCTATGATCATCAGGCGGCACTATGGATGCAGAGATTGTTGCTGTGGTGGAGAACACGGTCTCACAGGGGCAAGAGGACTGTGGGATGACCACACAGTGGGCACTGTGCAAGAGAAGGCCCAGGACAGACAGCAGGAGACGCTAACCATCTGTTTTCTCTTTCTCTCTCCCTTCTCTTACCTTTTGTCCTCCTCCCTCCCTCCCTCCCTCCCTCCCTCCCTCCCTCCCTCCCTCCCTCCCTCCCTCCAGCATGTGACTCCAGGGCCCTGCACATGCTAGGCTGGCCTCTACTACTAACCTCTATGACAACACTATTTCTTACCTTTTTTTTTAATTTTTAAAAAATTATTTTGAGAGAGAGAAACACACACGTGCGCTGGCGACCAGGGGATTTTCTGGAGTCCATTTTCTCCTTCCGCCTTGTTGAGTGAGGCAGGGTCTCTCTTGTTTCTGCCATGCTGCGCATTCCAGCCTAGCTGGCCCATGAGCTTCCAGCCAATTGTCCTGTCTCCACCTCCATGTCACTCCAGGAGTGCTGGGCATCCAGATGCACACATCACAGCCAGCTTCTTACAAGGGTTCTGGGAATAGAACTCAGGACGTCAGGCTTACCTCCTGAGCCACCTCCGGGGCCCTCTTTTTACGCTTTTTAAAAATTTGAAACAGGATCTGGCTAAATTACCCAGGCGATTCTCCTGCCTCAACCTCCCAAGCATCTGAGACTTTAGACCTGAGCCTAAAGCCCAGGAACACGTCATTCTTCAAGAGGTTAAAAGAAAAAATAATAGATAGGACAGTGACCATCACAGAAAGGGCACCTAAGCCGGAGCTGTCCCCATGACTGACATTGACTGGACCATGGCAGAGTAATGCAGTCTGTGCTGGGACTCTGACCACCTTGACACTACTCTTGGGTGTGTATGTAAAGTTTGGAGCATGGAGAACTCATTATTACAGAGAGCAAAGTGCTGTGAGCTAGTCATCTCCAAAGACCAAGAAATGTGATCACAGAAGCCTGACCCGGGCTCTTGGGTCCAAAAGGTCCAGCCCAGACTGAGGGAGGAAATAACTCCTCCATCCATTGGTCTCTGCCTGAACCCTTAGTTGCTGAGGCCCAGGCACACAATGGACAGACACAAACAAAGCACCAGAAGCCCAGTGGGGAAGATGGGGTAGCAAAGACAGAGGTCTTCCAAGGACTACTTGAAGAGCCCAGGGAGTGTGATCTGAAGCCGTGTTCCTGTCGGGCATTAGTGACTATCACTGGACTCAGTGTCCAAGACCGGCCCTGACTGTGACCTCAGGGAAGATTTCGGCTCATGTAAGATGGGGAAGAGTTAAACCACCAAAAGGTGAGGGTGGGGATTAAACAACCAGAATTAGGAGGAGCAGGTGTGCCATGAACAGAACCCAGCGACTTGCAGAAACTTGCAGGGAAACCTCTGGCATGGTTAGGGAGCTGGGCGGGAATCCAGGACCAAATGAGGCTTACAGATGTTGTCACACTCACGATTCTGGCAAGAGGTGGCACACGCTAAGGGAGTCCACTGAAAGAGCATTCAACACTCCAGGGACAGAGACCAAGCAGCCTGTGAACAACG
The DNA here is from genome assembly GCA_902168405.1 of Peromyscus aztecus. Lineage (NCBI taxonomy): Eukaryota > Metazoa > Chordata > Mammalia > Rodentia > Cricetidae > Peromyscus > Peromyscus aztecus. Next base: position 5,596 of record CABHPQ010157835.1, on the reverse strand, counting down.
AGGTTGCCGCTATTCCAGCCAGCCATTGAAGAGCAGGGAGGGATCTTCCCAGTGGGAAATAGCAGGAGAGTCGGCAGGCACTCTGGTAAAGCACCCTGAGACCAGGGGCAATGGAAAGACCTCATCCTGCGGCCTGAGGGGAGAGGGAAGAAGGTGTATGACTATGGGGACACAGGGATGGAATATATGATAGGAGGCTGTGGTCCCAGGAAGCCACCACTACAGTAAAACCCTGACCTCTCTCCTCTCCTACTACCCAAATGGCCAAGAGGTCAGCGGCCAAGGCAGCCAGAACCTCATGCCCAGACAGAAGGAAGGAGATAAGGATGCTGACTTAGTTTCTATTGCTGTTATGAAACACCATGACCCAAAGCAACTTAGGACAAGACAAAGTTTTTGTTTTTGTCTTTGTTTTTGTTTTGTTTTGTTTTGTTTTTGTGTACACTTCCACATCACAGTCCATCATCAAAGGAAATCAGGGCAGGAACCTGGAAGCAGGTACTTAAGCAAAAGCCATGAAGGAGTGCTCACTGGCTTGGTTCTCACGGCTTGCTCAGTGTGTTTGCTTATACACTCAAGGACTACCTGCCCAGGAGTATCACCACCCACATTGAGCTGGGCCCTCCAACATCTATCATTACTCAAGAAAATGCACTATAGACTTGCCTCCAGGCCAATCTTATGGAGGCATTTTCCCCAATTAAGATTCCCTCTTCCCAGATATGTTTAGATTTGTGTCCAGTTGACAAAAGCAACCAACACAGATGCCAAGATGAGGCAGTTCACCCCGGGTAGGGAATACCCTTGGGCACAAGATGGGCCCAAAAGGGCAGAGAATGGATAGGGCAGGGTTGGAACATTTTGGGGCTGCTTCAGCTGGGTTGTGGGTACCCATGTTAAGTTAATGGGTTGTTTTGTGATGTCTCCGGATGAGACAGGCATTTCAGTCAGAGGCTTCATTGAAGTACACATACCCCCATGTGGGTGGGTGCTACCCAGTGTGTTCAAAGCTGAAGGGAACCAAAGTGGAGGAAGGAAGAACTCGCACCTAGTCCACCTCACTGCATCACACGTCATGTTCCCAGGCCCTTGACCTGGGGTTGATGCCATCCATTACCCTGATTCTCAAGCCTTTGAACTCAGATTGAGTTCATTGACACTCAGAGGTCCAAATGCCTCATGATCACCACTTCTCTTTGTGTGTCTGTCTGTCTGCTCCTACCAGAGTCATATACCACTTAATGACAGTGACAGTGTTCTGAGCAACATGTCACAAGGTGATTTCTGTCCATGTACAAACATCAGGGTGTACATAGGCAAACTAAGAGGATGACAGTGACAGTGGGTGATAGGACACCCTGAGATAGTTTTGGGTATTTGATCTATCATCAATGGAAATATACACAGCTAAGCATCTCTCTCTCTCTCTCTCTCTTTCTCTCTCTCTCTCTCTCTCTGTGTGTGTGTGTGTGTGTGTGTGTGTGTGTGTGTGTGTGTGTGTGTGTGTGTGTGTGTGTGTGTGTGTGTGTGTTCGAGAGTTTGTATGGGTACAGCCTACTGGACCTGTTTCTATGGAACCTTTTATTGATTCAGGAAGTTACAGAGAATAACCAAAAGAGATGTCCAAACATGTCCCCCAGTTGGCGCCAGGCCTCCTCACTCCCAGCTGCCTCCCAGTCCATCTGGTTCCATTTGTGCAATCTTCCTAGCTGTCCCCAAGAGCACTCAAGTTGGTGACCCCTGGAAAGGTGCCTCCCAAGCCCTCTGGCCTTGCGACTCTCAGGAAGGAGAGGACTGCATGAGGAGGAGAGCCACTTGTTTGCTCTGTACTGAGCCCTGCTGGTGCCAGGGCCCTGCCAGTGTCTTGGGACTCAAGGCCTGTCAAGTGCAATCTGCATTGCAGCCCGGTGGGGACACAAGCGTTTTGGGACTGAGTGAATGTCTGCCAGACACACTCAGGACAGAGCGACAAGCACTGACTCCTGGCCCCGCGTTCTACTGGAGACAGAAAACAAACCAGGAGGCCCTCAGATCTACAACAGACACGCTGTCATTCTAGGAAGGAAAACAGAGCAGGTAGGTGAAGTGCATGGAGTGTGAGGAGAAAGATACCGAAGTCCTCAGGTGCTGCTCGTAACAGTCAAGTGCCAGACAGACATGGGACAAGGATGTCATCCTCACACCTGGAGATGGAGGCAAAAGGATCAAGCATTCAAGACCGTCCCTGCCTATAAAGAGAGTCTGAGGCCAGCTTGAGCTGTATGAGACCCTGTCTCAGAAAACTCAAATCAACTGCAATCCGAGTGGTCCAGCTCCATGGGTGGGTTCGTGTTCTTCGCTGGTGGGGGTCTCAAGCTGAGGAGAACCTTAGAAGAGGGGCATGTGTCTGCCTTGTGCCTGGGACCTGAGCCTCAGACAGGTGACTGTGGTTGTTCTAAACATCTAGGGGCTGGAATTCCCCAGAAGCGTCTTCCTCTATCTGTGATAGGAACCCTGATGACCCCAGCCAGTCATGTCCTTGTTCTACCCCTCAGGAACTGTGACCCTGCTACCTTCCATAGCAGGAAGGACTTATATTGATGAGCCTGGTTTAGGGGTTGGTTGAGGAGAGATCATTCTTGACTATTCTGGATTATGTGGCTGGGAGGAAAACAATGGTAAGCCATGGCAAGGAAGGGAGGAAGCAACCCGGCAAGGCTGTGGACAGATGCAGACACAGGAGTCAGAAAAGACTTGGACACTTGGTGAGGGTGCAGGCAGCCTTTGGGATCAGCAGCAATAAGAGAAAAGCGAGTGAGTCTCTCTGCACATCCTTCATTTCAGCAGTGAAGCCAGTTTTGGACTGCCCCCCTCCAGGTCCATAGAGAATAGATGCGTGCAGTTGGGAGCCATGAAGGTTGTAGTCACCTGCTTCTAATGCATTTTGTCTGCTGCCTTGGTGGGTACCTAAGGAACGGGCTGGGGCAGGACAGCTGGCCAGAGCTCCTTTCTGTGACCTCTGTGCTGCTCGGACTTCCCCATAGCATGGCAGGCTCAGAGTGGCTGGGTTGTCCGTGAAGTCACAGGACTCCAAGAACTAGCACTACTCCAAGAGGCAGCAAAAAACAGGCAGAGAGAGAAGGGGATGGGTGTTCCCTGGCCTTAAGTGACCCCTCCTCAGACGTCCCATGGTGTCAGATCCACAGGCACAAGCCCATCCAGATGCAAAGATGCCCTGGAACAGTGCCCTGCCTCATGAGAGGAGGGTCAGAAAACGTGTCACTATGTTTCCTTCTGAGACCATGAGGCTAGGTCAGAGAAGGTGCTGAGGGAAGGCTCTCAGAGGCAGGAGACATTGGAGAAGGTCTGGAGGGGTGATGGAACAGAGCAGGGAGCTGCAAGAGCAGAGCTTGTAGCAGAGGCATCAGAAACTGAAAGCCCAGAGGAGATAAGGAAGTAGACCAGTGGCCCAGAACCAATGGGACTCAGGGGCTTTGGGAACCCAGCCTAGGGCCCAATACAGTTCGAGACGATCCCAGGAAGGTGTCCCAGTCAGGGTTACTATTGCTGTGACCAAAAGCAAGTTGGGGAGGAAAGGGTTTATTTGGCTTATACTTCCACACTGTAGTCCATCATCTAAGGAAGTCAGGACAGGAACTAAAAGCAGGGCAGGAACCTGAAGGCAGGAACTGATGCAGAGGCCATGCCATAGAAGGGTGTTGCTTATTGGCTTGCTCCTCATGGCTTCCTCAGCCTGCTTTTTTATAGAACCCAGGATTACCAGTCCAGGGATGGCACCACCCGCCATGGGTTGGGCCCTCCCCATCAATCACTAAGAAAATGTCCTACAGATGGATCTTTTGGGGGCATTTTCTCAATTGAGACTAGCTATCAGATGACTAACTATGTCAATTTGACATAAAACGAGCCAGGACAATCGACCCCTTATCGACTTGACACATAAACACATCACTGTTAAGCCACAACCTTTCTTGTTCATCCCAAAGATCCTACATTAATATCAACATCACAATATAAAACATTTTACAAACTTAAAATGCCTCACAGTCTATACAAATTCAAACACTTTAAAATTCAGTCTCTTTAAAAATCCAAATTTCTTTTAAAATCCAAAATCTCTTTTAAAATTCAAAGTTTCTCAACTGTGGGCTGCTGTAAAATAAAAATGAAGTAGTTTTTTACTTCAAGAGAGAAGAACCAGAGCACAAAGCAAAACCAAACTCCAACTGTAAATAACTCAATGTCCAGTATCTGGGGATTCACTTTTGATCTTCTGGGCTCCTCCAAGGGGCTCGGCTCACTCTCCCGGCTCCGCCCTCTACAGCACACACAGACTATCTGACAAG
>CABHPQ010157834.1:37269-54392 GCA_902168405.1 Peromyscus aztecus | reverse complement strand
CACATATATAAAGACCAGGTTCACAGACAGTGACCACCTGACCTGACATTGAATTGTGACTAAAACAAAAAGCATTCGCTGTGGTTCCAGCCAGCAGATGATCTCTGAGTCACATCTGCTCCCACTATAAGGAGCAATACGCCACTTGTCTATCAATACCTTACTTAAGACAGTGTCTCAATACACACATTTTACATCAGACCTGAAATGCTGATCAAAACTGTTTGAAGTTTTCCAGATGCAAGTACATTTATCTGCAGCACTTCTAAAAATAAGAGGGAAAAAAGCCCAAAGCCTGTCAAAGTTAATTAGATTCATGCAAAAAGCTTAACAGTCCTATGCAATGTTTTTACTCTGCTACATATAAATGTACAATAATTCCGTGAACACTCGGTTTAATTGCTCATAATATTTTAATTAAGGCTATGCTTTGTATAAATATCAACTCATCATTTACTGTGTCTACAGTCCTATTTAAATGATGGAGTCAATTTGACAGTACATTCATGAAAAGAGAGCCTTTTAAGAGTTTTGCTTTATGTGGTCGGGAGTACTAATGGGGGTTAATTGTCAAAGCAAGCCCAGCACTGACTTCAGAAGCTCCTTCACATTTTATAATGCAGCCACATTTGCATATAACCTTCTAACCCAGGGCCATGAATAACATAAGGGCTACTTCAAGTCTGCAAGTCTATGGCTGAAAATCGTAAAGCTCCCTTTTAGTATTTACATTTTAAGACTGCCCTTTCAACGATCCCCTTTAACTACTGTATTTGCGATTCAGATGATCAGATAATTAGATGTAAGATTAGATGCGCCAGAAGAGATGGCTGCCTCAATTAATCTTACAGTCTGTGCCTCTGCAAATCAGTTCTTGGTGTGTAACAGAAAATATCAAATTAAGTTTTCAGAGGCAGGGAAATTTCAAGTCTGTAGTCATTTTAATTCCATCTGAGGCAAGGATATAATTTATTACTGTAGTCTGAATTCATGTTCTCTCTTTCCAAAACACCAGTTTTAATTAGAGAATTGAGCCCCAAAAGAGTAGAAATAGGGGGAAGATGTCTTCCTACTTTTCCCCCATGGGAAAAATCACTACCACCTGCCTATAGACAGTATCCCTTGCGATATGAGTGTTTGCACAGTGAGAATCCGAAGGTGCTACCTTGGGGGGCGGGGGGGGGGGGGGGGGGGGTGTCCTACCACAGGAGGGCATCACAGGCTTTGAAAGGAGCTGCGAGCCACCTCCCATTTACAAATGAATACTCTACTACTTTCCTCCTCTCTGCTTTTGCTTTTCAAATTTCACAAATCATTATGCCTTCCAAAATGATCAAATAATTTCTCTCATAAAACACAAGATGCAAAAACAACCCCTCATATCACCAACCATATATGCTTTTTTTTATAAATAGAACTTTTAAACGAATAGAAGCATGAGATAAAAATAAATCTGGAAACTAGAAAACAGATGGCACAAAAGATACCGGTATTTATCCCTGCGCCATTAAGAGCAGTGCAGAACAATCAGCCCATTCTGGAATCTTTGGAGAGTTTCAGAAGCTGTAGCCCAGGAATATAGTCCCATGGCCTCTTGTGGAGTCAATAGGGCCTTAAACAAAAGGGAATCAGTGGGTTGGCACCTCTTAAGGATTCTAGTCCATAACTCCCAGGTCTGAAATCTGAAGCTTGAGTCTTATGCTTAAGATATTATCAAGGCAAATACAACTCTAAGCCATTTGCAGGCTCCACTGCATCTGGAAAGGCTGTATCTGAAAGCTGGGGTTCAATTAGTTCGAAAGTCATCCTATTCATTCACTGAACAAATGTTTTTGAAATACAGAAAGTCTTCAAAGCCTCTGCACAGCCATTCCTGGGTGTAAGGAAACTCAGCGAATAACACGGGGGCAAGGATAGCTTGCTGGAAATTTATCTAATACCCTCTGATGACTAGATCGATCAGAAGGTGACAACACATGGAGATGTGTTAACATCGTTGGGAACCCCTGAAGGAGAAACCCATTAATAGCAAACTGGAACCAGAGCTGGTGAGGTTGACCTCATTTACTGCCTTATACGTAAGCTGGAGAGTATATTTATATGATGTCCAAAGCCAGCTTCTGTAGAGATGAAACCCCAACCTCTAGTTTCTCCTCTGATTCATACGGGGGGCATATTATCTACAAATCTATGCTACCTCTGTCGTATGGGCAATAGGTCCCACGCCTCACACCACATGATAAGCAGAGGCATCTCTTCCCATGACTTTGCTGCCCTTCGTTACTCTACTCATGCAGGAAGCAAGGCTTGCATGGACAAGGCCACAGCCCCAGCTCTAATTTCAAGGACTCGTCAGTGTCGTTTCCTTCTCTCCACTTTTCCAGGGGCCTCAGCACCCAATGTGAGTGAGACACCTGCCACACTGCACATGGAGGGGCCAGAAGACGACAGCCTGTGGGCAGCAGTTCTCTTCTATGTGAATCCCAGGGGTTAAATTCAGGTTGTCGGGAGGGCTTGGAAGCAAGTACCTCAGTTTGCACCAACAAACTCTCTTCTCCCAAGAACATCCTTTAAAGCTTGGCGTTCTCTTTCAAGTTTGTGTTGATTTGCAGGAAACACTACAACACTTATCTCACAAACCAGCTCCAACACACCACACAAGTATCCCCATTCAACAAGCCTAAGACCTCTGCCCTCCATCCAAAACCCATCACGTTTCTGTCAAAAGCCTCATCTCTTCTTCAAGGTTCTACCTAAGAACCATCACTCCAGGAAGGCCTTGAACATTTGCCTGTAGTGAACAGCAGCTTCTGCTACTCCCTGCCCTTACTGCAATGCCAGGTTGAAGATACAGAAGACAACACGTGACCTTACTGGATGGGTAACCCTAGAATCTCCTCAAATACACTGGAAATTCTTTTCAAAAGCAAATCCTATGTCTTGTTAACACTTTGTAGTCCACAGGAGTAGTTGCTTAGGAAACGTTTGTTTAATTATAACCCTATGCACTGGGAACCTCATACCACATACTTGGCAACAACAAATCTCAACAATTAACATTATAATTCATAACATAAAAATGAATTCTGGGAGACCTTTGAGCCCATCAACATGAAGGCACATAAATATCTCAGTCAGTTAACAGCCCATCACCATTTAATAGAGTGTGAGATGTTTGAAGTGTTGTAAATACAAGAGTTATTTACATTTTATACTTTTTTTTTCCAGTCATCAAATCCAAACATCTCTCCACTCACAAAGTGGCCCAATTCCTGGAGCATCCTCACATTTGGGTTCTTCTCCCTGTGTCTTTTTTTTTTTTTTTTTTTGGTTTTTCGTGACAGGGTTTCTCTGTGTAGCTTTGTGCCTTTCCTGGAACTCGCTTTGGAGACCAGGCTGGCCTCGAACTCACAGAGATCTGCCTGCCTCTGCCTCCCGAGTGCTGGGATTAAAGGCATGCATCACCACCACCTGGCCTATGTCTTTTATCATGTGTGTGTGTTGTTATCTATATAATTCTTCCTGTGATGCCCTCATATTTTTAGTATATTAGTATTTATTTCTCTTTCAGCGTCCTAGGGATGAACTTATTTCTCTTTTGACCTAAGAGTGAGTCTTTCTTGCTCTTCTTACATTCTGACAAAACCCCAGAAATTTATTTTTATTGCCATAGCTTGTCTACCTCTTTTCATGCAAATCTTGCCCAAAGCTTTCTAAAGACTGTCCACCTTACCATCAGGCAGGTATGTGTGTGACCCTAGGTCTCTCCTGTGTGGCTTTCATTTTTCCATCAAATCCCTCCCAATGTTTAACAATCTTACCAGGACATTATTCCTTTTCTCCGATTTAAATCCCTCAGACTGCTATTTAAGGGAATTGTCCTCTCCTTTTCTAACCACAGAACCTGGGGAGCGCAAGAACATTCCAATTTCTCTGTATGTTTAAGGGAAAGTCAGGACGTCAGAACTCGTTATCATTCAGTCTTTCTCTTAGAATATTGCCTTTGATGTTACTTGTTCATTAGGAAAAAACAGCATACCAAATTCTGTCTCTGTGATGACAATCCATTTCTCTTTCTCTGTTGGCACAGTATTCTTTTCTAAGCCAATAGCACCAGTTTTAAAAACATGAAGGATTGAGAGCCACAGAGATAGCTCAGCTAGTAAAGGAACCTGCAGACAACTTCACAAGCAATCCCTGGATTCCACTTGGTGGAGGGAGAGAACTGACTCCTGCAAGTTGTCCTCTGACTTACACACATGTAGTACGGCATGTACACAAGGGCACGCACATGCATACCAACCTACCATACTCACATGCAGGCACAAACACATGTACAAAATAAACAAATAAATGTAATAAAAATGAAAAACCTATGAAAAATGCAAAGATTCAGATTTAAGCTTGATGACTTGCAACAGCTAACCCAGTCTACCTCACAACAATGTGGTATAGCCAACAAGATTTAAAATATATACAATAGCTTTCAACATAAAAATCCAAAATAAAAACTTAACCAGCTCAGAATACTCGTGAGTGTTAGCAGCACAGTCTAAGGGCCTGGTTGATGGTGCTCTATCAAAGCCAGGTAATATGTGATTCTGACGAGATAACCCAGGAACATTATAGACTTCAATATGCATATATGACAGAGAAAGGGTCAGTGGATAAACTTGGAGGCATCCTGGACTTATGTACCTTGAATCTGCACAGTTACTAAAAGATCTTTTTAGAACAGTCAACTATTCAAATTTTCTTCCTTTAATTTGAAGGACAAGGAAAAGTTTTCTAATATTTTTTACTAATGATTCCCATAGACATGAAAAAGAAAATGATCAAATAAATGTTCTAATGGTCAAGATTGATATAGCTTCTGATCACGGCACCCCCAAAACAAACTCTTATAATCTCTCCCACTCAGAACAGAACAATGCCAATCTGACAGACTTAAGAACATAAACCATAACTTGATTTATCACTTGAGACTATCCCTTTTTTTGTCCATAATTAAAACTTTATTGAAAAACTGACACCAAAATAGGAGATCACTGTTGTATACTTCATAAAGTCAAACACAGTTACATTGTCTTGGTAGAGTCACTGAACTTGATAAGGCTTTCTGTGAAAAACACAAACTCAGGAACTTGTATAGATGATTAGTGTTACTTTCTTCTAAATGAACAGCCTTCTGTGAGCCTAGCTTTTCCTCCTGTGGGCTGGCACAACACTGTTGAACAACCCACGCAAAGAACCACTGTCGGAGCATGACTGAAAACTGTAGTCATCTGGTAGCAACCTGGACATTTCACATCCATGAAGTAAGAATTTGGACTCTGAACCAGCCGTTTCTTCTTATGTTTTTTTCTTTTCCTCTTCCAAGGAAGGGTGTAAAAGATCTCTAACCAGAGACATGGTGACAGCTCTGCCAGCACCGGCAATCCAGATTTCTGAGGTAAGGTGCTCACTAGCGAGCGCTCAGCTACAACTTTCTGAGACTATCCTTGAAGTAGGATGAGTTTCTTGTAGACAATAGAAGAGAGATTCTGGTTTTGGTTTTTGGTTTTTGGTTTGTTTGTTTTTTATACATTCAACTAACATGTGTCTTTTGGTTGGGGAGTTGAGGCCCAACTTAGTAACCTAAGGCCCAACTTATTAGCTTAATATTAATAACTTAATCTTCTAAGTTATTCTTGAAAGGCGTTAGTTGCTGTCATTTTGGTAGTTTTTGTTTGCTCGCTTGTTTTTGTTTTTGTTTGTTATTTGTGTTCTTAGTCCTATTTTGTGTTTCAGTAATCACATCTTCATTTCTTTTCTTTCTATAGTTTCTTAGCTCTGCCTATTCCTGTCTTCAGTCTGAAGTATTGCTTCAAGTATTCTCTGGAGGGATGATCTGGTGAACATGTATATTTTTAGACCATTTATGTCATGAAAAGGTTTTCTTTCTCTTCCGATTATGGCAGATAGTTTTTCTGGGTAAAATAGTCTGAGCTGGCATCTGTGGTCTTTTAGAACTTCAAGTACTTTGTTTCAGAGTCTACTGGCTTTTAAATTTTTTGTAAGAAATTAGTTATAACTTTAATGGGTTTTCCTATTTTTGTGACCTGTGGCTTGTCCCCTGCAGTTTTCCATACCCTTTCTTTGTTCTATACATTTAGTATTTTAACTGTGATACTCCATGTCCTCTTCTGGTATTGTCTGTTTTGTTTTCTTTCTGTGCTTCTTACCTTTGTGTATGTGTGTCTTTCCTTATTTGGGAGGAAGTTTCCTTCTGTGCTTGGTTGAAGACCTATGCCATTGATGAGGGACTCTTCTCTGTGCTATGCTATTAATACAAAGATTTGGTCTTTTCCGTGTCACAAAATCCTGCATGTGCCTCTTATGTAATTTTTCATAGTCTTTGCTTGAGTAGTGCAATTCCTCTACATTATCTTCAGGTCCTGATATTCTATTTTCTACTTGATGTAGTCTACTGGTATGGCTTTTCTCTAAGTTTTCTTATTAGCTTATTGACTGTCTCAAGTCCCTCTTATTTCCCCTGGGGTTCTTTCTAATGTTTCCATCTCTTTACTGAGTTTTCAAATCCTGAGTTTCCATCATCATATCATTCAGCCACATATTTGTTTTCCTTGGATTTTGTTCAGAAGTTTATTACTATTCTTTTTAAGTTTGTTGATGTGTTTGTTCATGTCTTCTTTAAACCCCTTGAATTATTTGATCATGTTAATGATTTTTCTTTTAAATTATGTGTCCTGGAGGTCTTCTAGGTAATTCTCACTTAAAAAGGTGTCTATAAGCCTAGGGGGCTTGGGGCAAAGGACATACTGTCTTGGTCTTTCATATTATTTATGTTTTTGTGGTGTGACTTGAGCATGTAGACTTCTTGCATTGGTTGATATGATATGATTCCAGCGTGTCTAAGGCTGGGCCAATCAAAAATTATGTGATGAAAGCTGGGCTTGGGTATGTGGGCATGACATGAACATGAACCGAAGGTTAAGTGAAAATGCATTCATTAGAATATTTGTAACATCCACTAGGAAGTGAGTTATCAAAGATGTACATTTTCTTACTTATATTTTTAAGGATTCCAACTTTTCAGTAATGAATGTGTCTTATTTTGTTAAGTTCTTCAGTCATCTTCCAACCTCCCTAGCCTGTAGCTCACAGAGTTTCTTGAATCTGTTTCTATTCAGGCTTTTGAAGACTCTAATGAAGTTTTTTTTTTTTTTTACTTTATTTATTTATTTTTTAAATTACATTCATGATATTCATTAATTATACTCACGATATCTCATGAAGTTTTATCAAGGAAAGACCCTTCTATTTTTGTTGATTCTCCTGACATTAAGTATTTTCATTCTCTGGGGTTCTTTTTTCTAAATACATATTTTATTTATTTATATATTTTGTATAATAAATAATATTATATATTTATTATTATTTGTTTTTACAGGAGAGGTCAGGCCTCCTGAAGATAGCAACCAAACAAGGCATATCAAGTTGAAGGCTAGACAAGGCAACTCAATATAAGGATAAGGGTCTCCAAAAGCGGGCAAAAGAGTCAGAGACAGGCTCTGTTCCCACTGTTAGAGTCCTACAAGAAAACAAAGCTACACAAACATAACAAATATGCAGAGGGCCAAGGTCAGTCCCATGCAGGCTACCTGATTGTCGGTTCAGTCTACGTGAGTCCCTATGAGTTCAGGTTAGTTGATTCTGTGGGGTTTTGTGTGTGTGTGTGTGTGTGTGTGTGTGTGTGTGTGTGTGTGTGTGTGTGTGATTTCTGGTTCCTACAATCCTTCCTCCCCATCTTCTGCAGGATTCTCCAGGTCTGCCTAGTGTTTGGGTGTGGGTCTCTGCATCTGTCAGTTGCTGGGTGAAGGCTTTCTGCTGTCAATTGGGCTTCTCTGTTGTTTTTATCTTTTAATAAATAAATGATAAATCTATACAGCTGAATTTTTCAGATGAAGAATATAAAAGTTTGAGAAGGGGCTAAGGAAACGGTTCAGCAAGTAAGAGGACTTGCAACCCATGCAGAGGGCATGAGCTCAAGTCCCCAGCGCCTACATGAAACAACAGATGCAATTATGCATATATCTACACCACCAGCACTGTGGGGGTGAGGTTAGTGCTTTCTGGCCATCAGCGTAGTACCATAGCCTCAATCAGAGACCTGCCTCAGAGGAATAAGGTGGATAATGATGGACAAGACAAGGGCCTCCTTTGGCCTCCATATGTTCATGCAGGTGCATGCACACACAACCCTCATGCACATACATCACAAACACGGGTGCATATAAGAGCAGCAACTTGAGAAAGGATAAAGCACAGTTAGATCTATGACAAGCTCCACTCCTAAGGCATGGGAAAGCTCTGCTCCAAGTGTAGAAGAAGGACTGAAATAAAGGCCTTACTTCTAATTGTCTGTATTCACCTCTTCAGAATAAAGATGGTTCTTAATCTGCCTTGAACTGACCTTCGCTGTGCTGACAGTAACCAGCATGACTGCTTGATTTTAGTATGGTTAGCTAATTATTGGTTAGATTAAAACCTGTGTGTTTATACTGGAATAATTAGGGTTATCAAAACAGAATAAATGTTCTCCACCGGTGCAAAGCATAGCTATATTTTAGCATCTTAGATCTGTCAAAAATAAATAGATAAATTGAAAGCATATCCCATTTCCATAGAAACTAGAAATAGAACTATCCTTCTGTAGGGTGATACGAGCTGTTATTTTTGTTATATTACCCTGATCTCAAAATATAATTTGTTAAGTTTTACAGCCAAATGATAAAACTAATGGTTTATGGATTTAGTATTAATTACTCTCCAGCTGTAACCAGGCTCTCTGGAAGCTATTCTTCAAAAGGCAGGTGGTATTTACTTCTTTGCTTGTTTCTGTAGTCCTTCCAGGAAGTGCACTGAGAAAGTAACGAATCTGGCCAGACCCTCAAATACATTCTTGTTAAAATAAACAAACTCATGAGCATTAACTATGAATAATTTTTATTGCTACAATAAGTAGCAAGGCCAAAAATCACTCTAACCATTAAATAATATGGTACCTTTAAACATTTTAAGCAAATTAGTTTCCTTTACCATTGGTCATACAAATATTCTTCAGAAATCACAATATATAAAAGTAGGTAAAGCTCAACCGCTAACCATATTGCCCAAATCATGTTCTTCCCACAGAGCCACCAACAGTGAACTGAATATTCAAGAAATAGAGCATAGAAATCATTCATGGTTTTCTGGATAGTGGTATGGACTATCCTATGTTCCTAGTTGATTTATAATGCATACTTGTCTTATCACAACTCAAAACTGAGAATATTCCTATGCTAATGCCTTCTCAAACTGGTACCTAAAATTCTGGCTAAATGAAGTGATGTGGAAAGAAATAGTGAAGGATATAAGGCCAGTGTCTTAGGAAACTTAGAGCATCTAGATGGTACTTCTAACCAAGGGAGGTCACATTAAGTTCCAATACACACCATTTGCCAATGGTGTCTGTGCTGAACTACTTGACAATGACATCCAGAACCCCTGCCCACCAAGGATGCTTTAAAGAGATTATTTGCTTTAAAAAAAATAAAGCTAAAATACGGGAGGAGCTACCTGTTAAATTACTGCTCACCATTTCACTCCCACGTGACCCCTCTCTTACAAATCAGCCCTCAGTCCATATAATGTTACCTGTACATACATGTTTTCAGGGCTAACTACTTGGTATTGGATAGCCAATTGTGGGGCTCTTCCCTGGGGAAGACTGTTTCTCCTGGTATCCACCTTCCTTCTGTAGTTCTTAGTTTAGGGTGGGACCCAGTGAGATTTCCCCCTTCCATGTTAGCATGTACATTGGTATCTTCCATGTTCATGTCTTGTTTAGGTAGCCACGTGCTTGAGACTTTGTAAGTATAACTTGCCTGCCAGTTCTGGGAGAAGTAATTCCACAGTCCAATTTCTGTTCCTCTGGCTCTTACATATTCTCTATCATATATATATATATATAATTATTACATATTATTATACTATATATATTATATTACATTATATATATTTATTATTTATATATATTAATATATATTTATTATTATATTACAATATATATATATTACAATCAAAGCAAAGGAAATCATGAATTTGAGAGAAAGCAAGGAAGATGTGGTATATGGGAGAGGTTGAAGGGAGAAAAGGGAAGGGGAAAATGATGTAATTACTGTAATCACATTTTAACTTCAAAAAATATTAATAAAGAAAAATCAGCACTCAGAAAAATTAATTACTGAGCAAGTACTTTGCTTTTGGCCTTTAGATATGAGTAATGCAGCTACACATATCTTCCTCATTATCTTGACTTCAAAAGACCTAGTTCCAAATCTCAACTTCAGCGATAAAGTACATGTTATGGCACACTTGGATTCTCTGACTACATAGTCAGTTTTGACATGCATGTATGTTTTGTTGGTGGTGGCATTCTTATTGCAATGCCCTAAAATTCCTGTCTGAACAACAGAAACAGTGTTTCTTTCTAACTAGTATTGCGGCTGCACTGGTCTTATTCTACATGCCCAGATAGCAATATTATAATTGAGACAGCATCACTCCAGCATACTACACTGATATGACTGGTTATCTCTTGAGACTATAATTCATTTCACTTATTTCTTAGCCTACTTCAGAAATGTCTCTAAAAGTGAATAAAAATTACCAAAACAGTTCCATTTTGACATGTGCAGATTATCTCAGAGCTCTAGAATGTTATGAGTCTATGATTTAAGATTTGAAACACACTCATACCTGAAGATTTAATCCCTACTCACTCATTGCTCTCTCTTTTCTAGACTTCAGCTTTTTAATAACCAATGATATGAACTAATAAAAACCATTTAATGTTTATCATTGACATCACTTGAATTATCTTATACTGGATACCTCACTAGACTGTCACAACCAGTACCACCTCATTTCAGAGAAAGAGAGAGAGAGAGAGAGACAGACAGACAGACAGACAGACTAATACGGCTAGGTTAAGTAAAACTTCTCACCCTGGGTCACAGAGCAAGCAGCCAGTGATACAATCACACTTTGGTTTGTTCTGTGGTTTTTTTTCTGTGATGCTGAGGATTGACCCCAGGGCCTAATGTGTGCCAGATATGAGCTCTGCTACTGAAATACACACTAGCCGGCACAATCCCAGTGTGAGCACGGGGAGTGTAGGTCCAGGGTTCAAACTCCCTGTCACCACTATTCTACAGGGCTTCTTGATTAGGCTACTCTGGTATTAGAGATTAAGTAAAATAGTGGTACAAAGTACCATTCCACAACATTGTAACTTGAAAGGTTGATGTGAGCAGAAGTATTGAAACTAATTTCAGTGGCTTCCAAAGTAGGCCAGCCTTTCCTTTTCTTGAGCTGTCTTTACTGTGAGGCAGCCTGAAGATAAGGATTTGGAGTGTGTTCTGAAGGCCTTATTTCTGTATGTTTAAACTTTTTGATAAGCAGGGATTTATGCAAATGGTGGACAATTCCTACACCCTTGTTTCCTTAATTCCTACTCTCTACAACTTCATATTACAGAAACGCAAATAAGGAAGCGGGTTACTATGACATATGAAATCATATTATTCAGATATCATTTTTTCATGGAGGCCTGCAGTAACAATGCAAAGAAGGCATGTTGTCTCAGGAGACAATACGCTTTTGAGCATATTTTCTGCAAGTAGGGAAAACATACCTGTACCCAGAGGAATATGGGAAACTTTACACTACATTTAAGCACAAACACATTTTCTGCTTCTTAATTTAAAAAGGGAAGGGGCAGCACTAAAATGCACATAGGAATAAACAGGCCATTTATTTACTTGTACTAATTAACATCTCCAGAGCGCCAGAGTTTTTTCACATCTCCAGGGCCTCTCTCAAAGGATGTTCTCCTGGCAAGAGAACCAGCGATTCAAAAACTTGCTGAGTCCAGAGGGAGAAATGTCAAAGAAGAAAAGGCACCCTAAAAACAAACATGTTAATTAAAAACATGAGACAAACACTACCATCTTACACCTCTCCCCACCACCCCGGGAGACCAGAGTAATTGTCTTTCTGCTTACAACATTTAAAAGATCAAATTAGCAGGAATCCTCCAGAAACAGTTAGCACTGGCTCCTCACATTCATTACCATCGAGACAGACTGTTCAAAAATAAGAGCTGGGGAAGAGCAGTAGACATTTCAAATTTCTTGGATTTATGAGACTCGTGGAGTGTCACCTCCAAAAATAGGATTGGAGAGTTCTTTAGCTATTTTCAGCAGTCTCAACCAAGAAGACCCGCAGACAGGTAGGTACCCTCCAGAGAACGGTGAGTGAGGCTGTGATTTGACTATCCACCAGTATTCTCATCCTCTTCCCATTCCTTCTCTGACAGGGTCTCTTGTAGCCCAGGCTGCACCTGAATAAGTAGCCCAGAGTGACCCTGACTTGGTAGTCTGATCCACTATGATCACAGGTGGGCACCAACACTCCTGGCTCATATGGTGCTGGAAACTGAACTCGGGACCTCCTTTCTGGATACTAGACAAGCACTCTGCCAGTCAAGCTCATCTTCAGCCCCTAAAGCTGAATTATTCAATTATTATATCTAATTGAAAATTGAAAGAGTGGAGAAGGAGGAAAGGGAGAGAAAAATCAATAAAGACTGGAACAAATAAAGCAGAATAGAAATTAAACTTGAATAAATTAAACAAAACACTAGAGGTCCTATCAGGACTTTCCTTATAGAGCATTGTTCTTTCATTTCTGCTGTGTGATAAAAGAGTCCACAGCACCAGGTTACAGTCCATCACTGTAGAGGTATCAAGGTGGAGTCATATCATACTCAAGAGCCGAGAGGGGATAGACACATGCATGCCTGCTCTCAGCTGGCTCTCTCCACTCTTACATAGTCTAGGACCCAACCCAGAAAATGACACTGCCCACTCTCAGACTGGATCATCCCATATCAACTAAGGCACACAAGGCAGCGACCCACAGACATGCCACAGGCCAAACTAATCTAGACCTGATTGAGACTCTCAGGTGATTCCAGGTTGTGTCAAGTCAACAATTAAACTAACCATCGTGTAAGTTATATTTATAATTTAAATACAAAAGCAGCATTAGTTCTGTGTATGTTCACATATATGCTATTGGGAGGTAGAAAACCATATAATCAGGTCAAGCTTCTGTGGAAAATCAGATGTGTAGTTTTGACAAGTTATATAAACACACTAGCCTTGGTTTTTTCACCCATAAATATTGATAATAAGAGCAGTCAAGTCATTGCTATTTCTTCATAAACATCCCTTCATACACATATTTATGACAAAATGCAAGTCACCTATTACTTTATCTGCCTTAGATAATGTTACCATTATACTATCTAAGCAATTTTCGTGTCACTGAGACTCTAAGGAAAATGTCCAAGGCCTTCAGAGTTCCTATCAAGCAGGTCACTGTGTTCTGTATTTTCATTCACTTGGTTCCTTTCATGTCTTGGAGCATTCTGCTAGATGGGAGGAGACAAGGTTTCTCCAGTGAGGGACAGACAGGACAAAGATGTGAACACTGCCCTTCTCTCTCCATCACAAAACCGAACTGTGACTTTCACTAATCTCCTAACAGGGTGTGACTGAAGAAATGCTCTTCTCTGCCATGCTGCAGCCAGAGTGTCAGGGTACGCCACTTTCTAAGTTTTACAGAAGCATCTAAGCCTCCCCAGAAAAAATAATCTTGATGGGATTCCAGATTCCAGACCAGTAGTTACTGCATGAAACTTCCCAGCACTCTCACTTGCTCCGTAGATAGAGACCCCCACACCCTGAGGTCTCTTTAGAGTATATTTCCAGTCCCCATCTGCAATCGTGAGCTGCCCAATCTATGAAATGAAAAACCGCAGCCCATGCAACCAGCTGAAATTCAACTGGGAGAGGTTTGTTCATGGCAGCTTGTATATCATTTAATCAAGACATTCATGACAACATTTTTTTCCAAGGCGGCTAGTGCCAAGTGTCATCAATCAACAAATATACACAGATCGATCATCTAACCACTTTAAATTGCCTGGACACTTGGGCAGGGTGCAAAGTAAAATAAAAACTATAATCAATGAAATTGCTAATGCTGAGGGTGGGGACCAGACTTAGGTGATTTAAATATGCAGATGGAGATGTGACTGCCTATCTAGTCTTTGCTATCCTCGAAGGCTTGCTGTATTAACTCTAAGTCAAAAGGTCTCTTGATAGGTTTTTAGAGAACATGTCATTTTGTATTAATACTTGCTACATCACATTAGCAGCATTCTTCTGCAAAGACAGCATTTACCTTCTGTCATATGTAAACCTCAAATGAATAGCTTCTTGGGCAAATAGCACTGGGAATGTGTTTTCCTGGGTTTACCCACAAACCTTTCAAAGGTCATGTTGTGCAAAACAGAACTGAAGACAATGAATGTAAAGTGACTTTCTGAAATCATACTGTTGTGCCCTCTGCACTTGACAATAAAAACTAACCACCACAAATCTCAAATTATAGATAAAAAGAGTAAAATATAAAGTACACCTTAACATGCAGTTTAGAAACGTATTAAATAACAGGCAAAGCTTTTTTCTACCATAAAAAAAGATACAAAGTAAAGAATACATACTTCATTTTTCAAGACACCATGAAGTAATAATATAATCTTAGTCAACATTATTAATGATGCAAATATCCAATATTCTAGGAAGAAAGTGGTACAGTACAAAATATCTTAATTGTACATGTTACCCCTATCACAACTTTAACTAATGACTTGCTGAAGATCAAAGTTAACTTAACCTGGTCCATGGATTCTTCATCTGAAACATGACATCATATTGTTGTACCTCACTAAAGCTAGAAGTAAACCATGCATATGAAAGCATTTGCTGAACGACAGAGCAATCCAAGGATCCTAATGATGAATCATACCTAGTTGACTTTTCCTGAATGCTGCCAGCATCTCTATTTTGTAAATGAACTTTTCCTGTCTTACCACTGTCTGTCTTCATAAAGACAATACAGTTTGATTTTGCCCACCACCAACCCCTGTGTTGTATCCCAAGATCAAGAGAGGACATGCTTTCTATAGATTTGTAGGCTAAAATGTAGATTCTTGCTATGGATTTGTTTCCTCAACAAATATTCTCAGTGGCATTAAACACGGACAATTAACACAGACAAAACTCTCCTTTGGGCCCTTTTCACATCTGATGAAGGAGTTATGGATATGACCATACACTGATCCAAAGTCTTTTAATTCATGATGTGCAAGTGAAAGTTCCAGGCACATAGAAACAAAAGCACTTTAATCTGGCCTAGTGACCAGAAGACAGCACAATTAAAGAACTCCTGAATGTCCCATTCATGGTGGCCCTGCCACACCGTGTCAGCACATCTACTGATCAGGAATTCAAGCACTTCCTTCCTGCTATACTTTCATTTCTGTTGCTGTGAGGAGACACCCTGGCCGACAGCGACGTCAGGGAAGAAGGGTTGGTCTGGCTCACAGTTCTAGGCTACAACAGTCGTCTATGGAGGGAAGTCAAGGCAGTAGTCAAGTCAGTAGTCACATCACATCTGCAGTCAGGAGCAGAGAGAAAGGAATGGCTCTTTGGATCACCTCAGTTAGCTTTCTATATTACACAGGGACATACCCAGGAACAATGCCTCCCACACTCAAGGTAGGAATTTCCACCTCAGTCAAGACAAGCTCACTAGCCAACCTAATTAAGATATTTCCTCCAGGCTCTCCTCTCTGAAGACTCTAAGTTTTGTCCAGTGGAAAGTTCAACTAAACAGCAGAACTCAATAATGTCAACGTCTTTAAGGTTAAATTTCCTTGAAGTACACCCTGTCACCTATCTCTAGCAAACAGGAAGCAGATGAGTGTTGGTACATAATTAAAGAAACCTCCCACAAGAGAAAAATGTGTCATCTGACACAGCTCTGGCCTTGGGACTAGAATCAGCCCGTCTTATCCTGCTAATGTGTAAAGCCTTAGCAAATCCTGATTGTCACACAGGAGTTGCATCCCTCATCAGAACAATAGTCAGGGACCGGCACGTGGGTGACATCTCATGGATGCTGGCTGAATGTGTGCCTTTGCCCGGGAGCCACGGGAGCATTGCTGCTTCGCAGCCCCTTCTGCTCTACACTGCTGCTGACTGACCTCCTCCTCACGTGTGGGCTTCCTGAAGGGGGACGGAGCAACCTCTCTCCATCGCTGTACCCTGGCACCTGGTGCTGATAATGGGGACTGCTATTTAGAGATCAGGCCAATGAATAAAAGCAGGACACCCATTCCTACCAAAAGAATAGATACACCCAAAGAGAACATCTAAAGCAATATAGCAACATGAAATTCATTTGTACATTCAATAAGTATTTACTAGCAATTACTCCATACTAGTTATTTCTTAAGAAATTGTAGATAAAGTCCAGTACTAAACAGACAGCATGTCCTGTCATCATAGAACTTAAAGTCTAAGGTAAAAATGGACAAAAAAGTGAGTAACTAAGCAAAGTGAAGAATACAGTGTTAGGGGAAAATGAACTGTGTGGGGCAGAGAGAAGGCCCAACTCCAGGGGAATAGGAAACTTTCCTGAAAGTGTAGTTACCTTGGGCTGAGAGTATATGGCCCTATAGTTACTATGATCTGTATGGTCTTGGCATTACAGTTACCATGTGATTAAGTACCTGGCACTGTAGTTACTGTGTGTTGTGTCTATGTGACCTAGTAGTTACTGTGTGCCGTGAGTACCTGCTATCCTAGTTAGTGTGTGCTGTGAGTACCTGCTATCCTAGTTACTGTGTGCCGTGAGTACCTGCTATCCTAGTTACTGTGTGCCGTGAGTACCTGACATCCTAGTTATTGTGTGCCGTGAGTACCCACTATCCTAGTTAGTGTGTGCCGTGAGTACCTGCCATCCTAGTTACTGTGTGCCGTGAGTACCCACTATCCTAGTTAGTGTGTGCCGTGAGTACCTGCTATCCTAGTTAGTGTGTGTTGTGAGTACCTGTCATCCTAGTTACTGTGTGCCGTGAGTACCTGCTATCCTAGTTA
>CABHPQ010157834.1:9142-36869 GCA_902168405.1 Peromyscus aztecus | reverse complement strand
ATCCTAGTTACTGTGTGCCGTGAGTACCCGCTATCCTAGTTACTGTGTGCCGTGAGTACCTGGCATTGTAACTTCAGTTGGTGTGAGCACATGATGCAGTTATTACCATGTGCTGGAAATAGTAACATCTGTCACTGTTGGATGTGAGTACCTGGCATTGTATTTACTTTGTGATTTCAGAATCTAGCATCATAAATAACATTTACTGTGCATTCTAAGTATCTAGCATCATAGTTACTATGTTGTGTAAATAACATGTAGTTACTGGTTATTATGTGCTATTGTCACTTGGCATTGTAGTCACTGTTTGCTTTAAGTTACTGCCTTGTAGTTATTCTATACTGTACCTGGCATTTTAGTAATTGTGTGCTGTAAATAGTGGACATTTCGAGTTACTACTTCTTATAAGTATGTGACATTGTAGTTACTGACTATGGCTGTCTACAAATACCTTTCATTGTAATTACTGTCTACAAGTACCTGACATTTTACTTACTGTGTGCTGTAAGCACCTCTGACTTCATAGTTACTATGTGCTATAAGAATACAAAAGAGCAGGGGCCCAATAAATCTGACTTAATTGATTGCAATTTCATATCACATCCAATGATTCACCTGAACAAACATAACAGATGACAAGATTCTGTCCCTTGTTCTCACACACTCACGGACACACCATGCACACCCAGGTATGGTTGTGAACAAGCAGATGAGATACACTTATTCTCAAATTTTGACAGCATCCTTAAGTCAGTGCCATAGAAATCATGCAGGAAGTGTTTCAGGCTGGGTGCATTATTCTCTGACCATTACCACAAACAAAATGTACCTAAGTTGGTATTGCTTCATAGATCCTCCCTTTTTTTTTGACTGCACTGATGCTAAGGATGCTCACAGTGCAGTTGCTAGGGGAATCTTGGATTCCAAGCAGAGCAGAAGCCTGGTGGGTGGGGCCATGGAGGCTGGCATCCCATGGTGCCAGAGATTGCCTATTGATCCTGCCCACCTGTGTGCTCAGTTGGGTCAGGAGTGAATTCCTCCAGATGCAGGCTGTGCTCTTTGGAGCAATCTTGTTTTCTAACAGATAGATGTCATGGAGGAAGTTTTCATTTCTTTCAAAATTCAAAGGCACGTCAATAGAACCAAAGTTCCACACACCTACTCCAGATAATGGCTAAAAAAAAAAAAAAATTACATTTTCAGGGTGGATCCAGACTTCTCTGATCTACTAAGGGACATGATTGTCACCCCATAGTACTAGTTCAAAAATATCAATATTCACACACTAGTCATAAAAATGAAATAAATTGAATTAGTTCTAAAATTGCCAAAAAAAATAAATAAATAACTGAGAGCAACATCTACAATTTAGCACACGTGCTCTGCCAACCACACATGACACATTGGAGTTCTCTCTTGTTAAACCCGGAATTGACCCAATTAACCACGCTGAGAGCAACATTTTTCAAAGGGAAGGCATAGTAAAATCAAAGAGGTTTTCTTCTTTTTTTATTGATTAAATGGATTCTTTGATAACAATTTCTTAATGTGCATACTTTCTTCCGTCCTTTCTGATCTCCCTCAGACTTGCCGTGCCCCCAGGATCCTGCCTGACACTCAGGCCTTTTTGTTTTACTTGGTGACTAATGACTTTAACCAGGGTCATCTGTGCAGCCATGGGTTCAGAGCTACCCACTGGAGCTCAGTGGGCACCACTTGGCACACAACTGAAGACAGTGACTGTCCCTCTTCCAGCATCTGTCAGCTGCCAACAAATAGCTCAGCTGGGAAGGGCTCCATGAGCCCCTTCCAGACCAGGACCTCCATGAGCCCCTTCCAGACCATGACTGGCTGCTGATGGCAGAGTTCTCGGTCTTTTGGGGGACATTTATTCTCCCCACTCTAAGGCTCAGGGAACATTTCAGAAGAAGGAGCAGAAAAAATGAAGAAGACAGGGAGAGGGCTGCAAATGCTGTCTTTTGAGGCATGACACAGTCTTGGCTGTCCTGACCTCACAGCGGTAATGGTGGCCTGCACTGTGCCTGCACAAGACTAGGTCTGTCAGCACCAAGGGAGATTTCTCCAAAACACTTTCTTCTCAAATTGCTTGACTCATTTCCTGCCTTTCTTCACTGTCTCTTCACATGCTGCTGCTGCTCTGACAAGACTTCTGGAAACTTCCAGGTAACCTGGCAGCCTGAAATGTCTTATCTTGCAAAGAGGGGCCTCAAGCACACTCCTTGCTGCATTCATGACCCAGCCCAGTTCTCTCTCTCTCTTTCCCCAAAGAACTCGTCTCTAGTTTTTTCCTTTGCTCTCCTGGCGGCCAATGGAATCCTGCTTTCCCCTCAGCACAGCAGCCCAGGAGAATTCTCTTGGCCTACTGTGGCCAAAGGAAAAGGAGACCGAGAGGAGAGATGCTGCTCACTGTGTCACTCAGCTCTCATGCTTCGGCCTACCTTTTTCAGGTCCCCAAAATTACCAGGCTCTTCCTTAATCTTAGGAACTCTGCTGACACCATTTTCTCTGCTTAGAAAACTCTCATCCCCTATCCCTTGCTACACACACACACACACACACACACACACACACACACACGCTTAACCCTAGGCTGCCTTCCCAGCACCCTGCCTTGTAATCCCCTTGCTTCAGTGAGACGCTCTGAGTCTGATGGACAGCGCTATGGACCTGCCTTCTCCTCACAGGTGCTCGGCTGTTCATTCACCACACATCTCCTGGAAGGCAACTTCTAGGCAGATACCATGACAGCCCTGCACCATCGCCATTCCCACTCGAGGCACGTATGTACATAATATGGCACCAAAGCCCCCCCCCCTTTTTTTGGTTTTTCAAGACAGGGTTTCCCTGTATAGCTTTGCGCCTTTCCTGGAACTCACTTGGTAGCCCAGGCTACCTTTGTGCCTTACCTCGAACTCACAGAGATCCGCCTGGCTCTGCCTCCTGAGTGCTGGGATTAAAGGTGTGCGCCACCACCACCTGGCCCAAAGCCCATTCTTGAATGAATGAAATGAATTCTCTGGTATATAATCTTCCCAATACACTGTTCAGCCTTTCAGAGAAAAATATTCATATGAAAAGTGGTAGCAAAAAGACACATATGCAATGAGTCAGTTGGTGTGACCAGGCAGGCATCTGCTTCTTTGGGAAGGTGTGTGAACTGTGGTCTTGCCTATGGACAGGATGTCATACGCTCCAGGTCAACAGGGTATTATGTCACTCACCCACTCACCCTGCCACCTCTGAATCACAACACGTATGTTGGATGTCAGCTTTGAGAAGAAAGAGTCCCTTTCCCAGCCTGATTTTCCAGGAGGACCGACCCTAAGGAAAGAAGAGTGCTGGACCAGCTCCATGCACAGACTCTGTCTGAAGATTCCTGGATTGACTTAGCTCGAGTCCAGGTGCTGCATACAGGATTTTCGGATGGGTAAGTGTCAGGTTCCTTGAGCTCAGCATATGGTTCTCTTCTCCTGTGCTGACTCCCTCACTTCATTAAAATGAGTCATGCTCCCTTACCTTCACAGCAGTCACAATCAGTCCCAAGTCTCCCCTCTGATCACCTTTCTTGTTTGCAAATGTGGTCTACACTCACATAGTCCCATCCCACCAAAGTCCCACAACAAAAGAGACAAGCACGAGGCCTGGATTCATCCAGATTTGCTGTTTCTTGTCTGCATCTCTCCTTTTCTCCTCTTCCTTCCCTTGCCCCTCTCCTTCCCTCCTTCATTCCTCCCCCTTATTTCCATTTCTAACCTTTACAGGACTATAAAGCTCAAGCTATTGAACATTCCTACCCCCTAACCTTCCTGTGCCTACTCACAAGGTATTGACTCAACTGACTTGTAATTACGCCGTGACACAGCTTATGTCAACTCCATGGTACAGAAAGGAAACTGCTGAGCACATGACATACACTCATTGGAGGCTGGAGCGATAGCTCAGTTAAAAGCACTGGCTGCTCTTCTGAGAGACTCAGGTTCTATCCCCAGCACACACATGGCCACTCACAACTGTCTATAACTCCAGTCCAAGGGGATATGACTACCTCTTCTGGCTTCCAAGGCCACTGCATGCATATGGTGCCCAGACATGCATACAGGCAAGACACCCATGCACACAGAGTAGTAAAATATTTTTTTTAACTAGAGAAGTAAATCCTCTTGTTAGCAGGGCCATTGCAAACTGATGCTGGTCCCTCTGCCAGCTGGTTCTAACTTTTGACATAGCATGCCATTGTCTTCTACAAGGTTTTTAACATCATAGCCTGTCATTATCAGCTATAAGGTTCATGCCAAAAACAAAAAAATGGAGTTAAAAAAAAACCCTCATGTTTTAAGTACATGTGTAATTTTTGTGCTGGGCTGCATTTTTAGCTATCTCTGGTAGCATACAGCATGGGCCCACAGGTTGGATGTGGCTAAATACACACATAGAACCAGGGACCAAGCTCCCTTCCTCCACTTTCCTGTTTCCAGATTACCCCCCAAATCTCTTGTATGCACCACTTCCTCTCAGCTAAAGTATCCAACTACCTGCTGAGCACTTCCAAAACAAGCACACTGTCTTTTTAAAAAGCCTCTCTAATTATCGTTCTTAAGATCTTCTTCCCATGCAGAGGAAACCAGTGTGGACACAATCACTCTGCTTGGAGTGGTGGTATCCTTTTCTTTGTCCATTCCCTTGCCTTCCACACCCAACAGTCAGCAAGTTTCTGATAGTTGCTTCTCAAAATTTAGAGCCTCTGCATACAACTGCCCAAAGTGGTTTCTACAAGCAATAGTGGCGCTCTGTACAGCTCCACTTAGATGCTTCCAACGCCTCCTGTTTCCCATGGGTCAAAAATCTCAATTCCTCCATGCAGCACATGCCGAGTTTTTGTGCTAGCGGCTGTAATATGGCTTAATCTCCCACATACATTCTCAATCACACCTACTTCTGTGCATGCAGCCTCTCTATCTGAAATAGAGCATCACTCCATTCCCCCCAGCCACCCTTCTTTCTTTTTTGGCACACTCTGAAGATCCCTTTAACACTATCACCACCATCACCACCACCACCACCACCATCACCACTACCATCACCACTACCACCACCACTATCACCAACACTGCCACCACCACCACCACCACCAACAGCAACAACAACAACACCCAACTCAGATAAGAGAAAAGACAGGAGAAAGACATCTGCTGCTCTCTTCTGACATCTGTGTACATATACAGCCCACACCTGTGCATATGTTTACACCGATATAAATAAATTAATGTAGTCAATGAAAACACAACTTTTAGATTTGGTCTCATGCTTCCTCCTGAATGAATCAAGTTGAGAGCCACACCGCTAACTACATTTCAAGTGGGAGACAGTTTTAAACCATATCAGCTTCAGCCAGAAAATGTACATAATTTTCCTTTTATACGACCTTTAAGCTATTACTCTCAATACTAACTTTTCTTTTTGAGGGGGGGACTAGTGTCTTTTAAGTGCTTGATCTAAGTAGAGGAAAATAATGTGAGCTCTCTGGCACAAGAACAACTAAATACAGAAATGGTTCATTGATGGAGCATCATTAGGAAATTATATGATTCACATGAATAGTCTCATTGATAAAGTATGGTTTTTCATAATAGAAGAAAATAATTCTCAAGTGTATTGAACACTTTCATAAAACAAAAATAAAAAAAACAAATTTATCAAATCCCCCAAAATATTTTAAAATATGCTCATGAATAGTAAGTGAAAGTATTTTTAAAAGTAAAACAGGATGTCCTTTTCTTTTAATATAAATATTTATGTTTTGAAGTTCTTCTAAAATATTAAAAATGTAATGTTAAAATGTAGCACGATTAAAGAATTTTTGTTTATACATCTTTTGTCATGTATTTTCTAATCTTTCTATAAAAAATGTTCAAGTCACATAGTAAAAACATAATTTTTAAGGAAGGATTACATTAGCTGGTCTGTGTCGGCATGAGAAATCTGCCGAGTCAAGCTCCACATCGCTTGTCCTAGTCATCCCAGACACAGCAAATAAGCAAGTACTTTCAGCTCAGCCATCTGGAGCGTTCAGCGGTCAGAATTCTCCACATGTGGGTGGAAGTAGGAGGAGGGTTGGAAGTTCAAAGTCATCCTCAAGATGACTTGAGACCTGAGACACTGCCTGGAAAACAGGAGGAAGTGGAGAAGGGAAGGGAAGGAGTGGGAAGAGGAAGGGAAGAGAGAAGGGGAGAAGAAAGTCCCCCTGAAAACCCAAGGCAGATTAATCCCTTTCTAGTTAAATATAATTACATCGTTTTCCCACTTCCCTGTACTCACTCCAGCCTCTCCCATCATACCCCCTTGTTCTCTCTCAAATCAATAACCTCCTTCTTATTTGTTGTTATAATTAAATACAATAAATATAAGAATTTTGAAGGGCATTAAAATTCTTTGTAAACGTGATTTTAATCCTGCCTATATATAGCCTATATGTGTGTGTGTGTGTGTGTGTGTGTGTGTGTGTGTCTGTGTGTGTCTGTGTGTGTCTGTGTCTGTGTGTTTGTGTACTTAGGTATATAAATAAATATATATATATATATATATATATATACAGAACTACAACCTGCTCAGTCAGTATAATGCTACCTGTGTGTGTGTGTGTGTGTGTGTGTGTGTGTGTGTGTGTATATATGTATATGTGTGAGTCTGTGTCTGTGCATTTAGGTATATATGTATATATGTGTGTGTGTACATACTTACACACACACATATATATATATACACACAAATATATGTATATATATACATATATATAATTTCAAGGCTGGCTACTTGGAATTAGATAAGCACTTATGAGATTAGAACATTTCTCTTTCTAAAGGCCTTCCTTAGTTGCCTGTTGTTCTTTGAGCACATGGGATTTCCCCCTTCTGTATTAGCATGTCTATTGGTATCTTCCTTGTTCAGGTCTTGCTTAGGAAACCATGTTGTTGAAGGCAAATTAATCTTTGAGATTAAAAAAAAAAAGGCAATAAACTATTTAACGCATTTAGTAGTTTATTACACATCTAACCCAACAAATTTTTGAGACAATAATTTTGAATATACACACACACACACACACACACACACACACACACACACACACACAGGTTTGAAAAAAAATGCCCCCAAAAGGGAGTGGCACTCTTAGGAGATGTGACTTTGTTGGAGTTGGTATGGCCTTGTTGGAGGAAGTGTGTCACTGTGGAGGTGGGCTTTGAGGTCTCATATATGCTCAAGCCACATCCAGTGAGACAAACCATTTCCTGTTGCCTGTCAGTCAGAATGTAAGAATTCTGAGCTGCTTCTCTAGCACCTTGTCTGCCCCATGGTGCCTTGCTTTCCACCATGATGATAATGGAATAAACCTCTGAATTACAAGCAAGCCACCCCAATTAAATAAATGTCCTTTATAAGAGTTGCTGTGGTCATGGTGTCTCTTCCTAGCAATAGAAACCCTAACTGTTGTGGAATATTACTTTAACTAGGCAAAGATGTGTTCCATTTGTTTATGCTGCATTTGTTTAATTATGTAAAGATGTGCTGCTGTTTCACCTTGCCTGCCTAAGGCACCTGATTGTTCTAGTACAAAGCTGAATGGCCAATAGCTAGGCAGGAGAGGGATAAGCAAGTATGGTGGGCAGAGAGAATAAGTAGGAAGAGGAATCTAGGTTGGGGAGAATCAGGAGAACAAAGGAGAAAGAGAGAGAGATGCTCTGGGTCAACCAGGCAGTCACCAGTCAGCCAGACATGGAGTAGGACATATAGAATGAAAGAAAGGTAAAAAGCAACGAGGCAAAATGCAGATTAAGAGAAACAGGTTAAATTAAGTTCTAAGAGCTAGTGGGACAAGCATAACGTAAGGCTGAGCATTCATTATTAATAATAAGTCTCTGTGTCATGATTTAGGAGCTGGTTGGTGGCCCAAAAGAAAGCCTGCTACACCTAAGTGTGACAGCAGGTAACTGCCACATCTGCCTATGTCCTGCCCCTGAGGCATGGCTGAGAGGGAGCCCCTTAAGATTCGAGGTTCGTACATGCTGGCCCCTTCTGGATACCTCATGGTCCTGGAAGCTGGATGGTACTTCATCTCTCCTGGATCCTGTAACCAACCCCTATTGGCTGTACGTTACCCCAGAAATAAACCTCTCTTGATTACCAGATAAGTTACGTGGAATTGTCTCATTAATTACAGTTATAGGTGGGTGGGTAGGGACTTGTAGGAGCATGGAGGGGAAGAGAAGAAGAAGAAAGAGAGAGAAGGAAAGATAAAGGGAAGGAGGAAGAAAACAAAAAGGGTGAGAAACAGGCTCAAATGGAATTTGCCTAACCAGTCTGAGAAGCTGGCTGTGGCTCACTTTTTCATGACTGCATGCGTCATCAACATGCAACATGGCAGCAAGACTGGAATCCAGGGTGAAGGGCCCACTCCTCCTGCTATTGGACACTTCAACTCTTATGTCTGGAGAACTGCTCTGTCTTTGGTTTGACTTTCACTGGAAGACACAGCAGCAGCACCCAGAGAGCACACACAATGACAAATGTTTACTCAAATACAGAGGAGCTATAAAATTCCCTCTGTATGCTGTTGTAGAAGAGACAATATAACAATACAAAAATTATTTTGCCCCATAAATTTGGGGGGCCCTGGTGGCTCAAAGCATTTTTACTGTTTTCTTCAAATGACTGTTGTCAATAATAGACTAAAGGTTGGAAGATCATCTCAGAGGTTTATAGAATTTTTTTTCCTAAGTAAAAAGTAATAGATGTTCATTACAAAAAAAATTGTCTAAAACTGTGAACAGTAGCTGAGAGCACAAAATGTACCCACAATTTACCACCAAGAGATAAAGACTACTAAAATAGTTTGATATATTTCATTCTATTCCTGCTTATTGTCTTTATATTTATACATTTATACATAAAATCATGTTGTTATAGGCATTTGTGTCCTGCCTCTTTTTTGACTTATTATAATATAAGCATTTTATTGATCATTAAAATTCTTTGTAAACATCGTTTTTAATGGTTGCATAAATGTTCTAGTGTAAGGATACACCATCATTTCACCCAACTGCTTGCTTATTCTTGGACACTTGGGATGCTTCCAACTTATTTTTTTCCTTATAACACACAGAAATCTTAAAAATAGTATTCATGAGAAAGCAAGTTTATTTCCTAGGCAAATGAACTCTCGACAAAACAGTCAGCAGTGGCACCTCAGCATACTGGAGGCATTGCAAGCCTCAGGCTCCATCAGAGTAGGCATTTATCTTCCCTTCCGGGAATAATTCATTTTAATTCGGACTTCCCATTCCTAGCTGCTTCCTCTCAAATGTGTTTTCCCTCTCACACAATCACAAAGACTCAATTTTCTGACAGGTGGCATTTAATTTGTCTGTAGGTCAAAAGCTCTTCTGTCCTTCATTACTCAGGGAAGGGGAAGCCTGACTCACAGTCCTCCCCAAGCAGTCAATGAGAATAGCTACCTCTTTTTCAAGCTCCGTTCTTAGCCAGTCTGTAAGATGCTTTGGGGAGGGGGAGTCTGCATCTGGGGCTCTCGGATCTCTTGAGGTGTCTGTACCCATAGGGAATACAGGTTTCATAAAGGATGCCACCTGTGTCTCCCTTAGAACAGGACCATTTACACAGAAGTCATGCCAGAGCATAAATATGTCCCACCTGTGGCACTAGATGAAGTTGCTAAGCTTTAAGATAGTTAAAGCAACCACAGCAAGAAGCAAATCCATTAATAACGAGGACTGTCCACACATGGAAGTATTCATGAGCATATTTAATATGAAAGCCAAATACTTCAGAGAGTTAGGCACTACAGGTGACTTTTCTTTCTTTTTTTTTTTTTGTTTTTTGTTTTCTTGAGACAGGGTTTCTCTGTGTAGCTTTGCGCGTTTCCTGGAACTCACTTGGTAGCCCAGGTTGGCCTGGAACTCACAGAGATCCGCCTGCCTCTGCCTCCCGAGTGCTGGGATTAAAGGCGTGCGCCACCACCGCCCGGCAGGTGATTTTTCTTGACCTACGAGTTTACCAGAACCTGAACATCTGTAGATCTACCACTAATGCATTCTGAATTAAAGATCTGACACCTTGTTAATGTCAAAATATGGATACCCCAAGACAAATAGAATAAAACTTATGAAAAGATCAGATTGGAAAGTCCCTGAGGCAGACAACAAGGAAGACTTCAGTGTCCATTTCTGTTAACAGTGAACCTGGTGATGGGGTACAGTTGGCTGGTCCTGACCAGGCCACTTCATCCTTCAGAAGAGCAACAAGTTGTCTGGAATCAGGCACGTACAGAGTAACCAAAGTGGGCACAAAGGCCATCTTCAACGCACTGTAAACAATGTTAGATTAAAAATTTTGTACACTGTGAAACCATGGAATTAGGGGCCTTCTACTCTCATCCTAGATAATGGTTAATCACTAACCAGAGGCACACTACAAATGTGATGCCTGATGTGCTGAAGAAATGGGTAAAATAATATGTCAAGTTCATGCTTGGATGCCTGGCATGGAAATCCGACAGATGTCAACCAACTCTGGTTCTCTGACTAGAATCTATAGATTCAATAGAATCAAAATAGCATTGACTTCTAATGAATCTACAGATCTCTACTTTCTGATCATGATGAGAATTGTACTAAATGATAAAATCCAATTACTTTTTGACAGGATAGGTTATAAAATCCTGGAATATTATAAGAAAACATTAATATTATGATTAAGCTCTTTTATTTTCTTTAGAACACATGGAACTGAATCCCTCTTGCTGTATAGCAACAAATATTCAAATTTTAAATAAACAAATATAGAGAGATGCTTAAAGCAACTTCACATTTCATCAACAAATTCTTCCCAAATAAGCAAAGTTTTTAAAAATTCTAAGTTACTGTTTGAAAAGCAGTATGTTCTTTAAATATTATACTCACAATTTATGGTAAAAATTATCTAACACTGGCAGGGGGCAAACTGTCCAAAGTTTAATTTTTTTTGGATCTCAAAAAAATATGGTATATAATATGCACACAATTGTTTAGAGATCCTTTCCCAACCCAAAAACTTATTTTTTCAGTAAGCTTAAGGATTTTCCTAACAAATGTAATAAAATCTATAATCAGACTCCTACTATGTCTTGTTATCCTACATAGTGACCAATAAAAACAGCAGCAAAAAAGGTAGCTAATAGTGTGTATAGCTTTTAGAATTTTGGTACTATTGGTAAAGGATGCTGAAACTATTTTTATTTTGAACATATACTATCAAGTAAACCAGGCTACCATCTACATTTAAGACTATTGTCCCCTTAATTCACAATAGCTAGGGAATGGAAACAACCTAACATCCTTGAAAGATTGAATGGATAATGAAACTGTGGTACATGTACACAATGGAATACTATTTAGTTACAAATAAAAATGAAATCACAGTGCTTGCAGGGAAAGAGCTAGAGCTAGAAAATATTGTATTAAGTCAGGTAACCCAGACCCAGAAAGACAACACTGCATGTTCTCACTCCTCTGTAGTTCCTGATTCTGAATCTTCAGGTCTGAATATATTACCTGGAAAAACCACAAAACAAGGACCGTAAAAAGGGACCATTGGGAGGGAGCCTAGAGAAGGGAACAGCAGGATACAGATGATGTGAGGGGAAAATGAGAAAATGGGTAGAGAGGCTTTAATTGCAGGTGGAACAGGAAGGTCAGTACAGAAGGAGAGGGACGGAGGATGGACAAATAACACTAAAATTATTTGGATTCATATTATTTTATATTTACCTAAAATTACATTACTACATGTGCAAGTATGTTCACATATACATATATCATTTAATATTTAATCTATTATATAATCTATTTTACACATACTCACATATTTAACATAAATATTTTTATAAAGTTATGATATTTGGGGTGATAAAGCTCCGCTGAAGGGCCACAGGCTATCTAACAAAGACCCAAGCACCAGGCCAGTCATGAGAGACTGCCTTTTGAATTGTTGGTTAGGAGAGTCCAAGAGGCTCCCAAAACAATGCAAGCTATTGATGTTGCCCTTGGTTAACTCTCAAAGATTGAAGGTAAGTCCCTATTACTGAAGACTTCATGCACTTTGAATACAACACTCAGAAGGTTTGAGTTGGATATGACCCGAGAGCCTCCCTGTGGGCCAGCTTTAAGAATACCAGAAGGTGCTATGGAAGTTGCCAAGAGAGAGAAGCAATGGTATTCTTTCCTGGCTGTGATGCTCATGAACTACAACAATAAGCAGCATGACCAGATACCACTAAGGGTATAACAGTGGTACTCAGACCTTTGTGGAAATCAAGAACTCTCTAATTCTAAAACCCTGACTGTGGTGGTTGAATAAGAATGGATGGCCCCCAGAGGCTCACATATTTGAATGCTTAGTCCTGGGCTATAAGAAAGATTGGGGAAGGATTGGAGGCATGGCCTTGTTGAAGGATATGTGTCACCAGGGGTGGGCTTTGAGGTTTCAAAAGTATCAGTCTCTGCCTGCTGCCTGTAGTGCAGAAGTGAGCTCTCGGCTACTGCCCCATTGCCATGCCTGCCCATCTGCTGTCATGCTCCCCTCCATGATGTTCACAGACTAACCCTCTGAAACTGTAAGCAAGCCCCCAATTACAAATTACCTTCTTCCTTTTCTAAGTTGCCTTGGTCATAGTGTTTTGTCATAGCAATGACTAAGACAGTGACAACAAAGATAAAGACAAAGAAGATGAAGAAGAAGAAGAAGAAAAAGGAAGAGAGAGAGAGAGAGAGAGAGGTTTGGGTAGTCTATGCACTCTGATGGAGATGCACCAAGAGCCTCAGCAGCAACCCAGAACCTCGGTGTGTTTACCTTATACATCTGAGTCAAGGAGGTAAGTTTCCTATGCACAGCTGAATAAGGGGGCAGATTAATGGTATACTGCTAAATGAGGAGGAAGGTTTAGCAGATTTTGCTGGGGGTCTCTGTAGGGGAACAGTTTCAGGCTGTAGTCATCCCAGAGGAGGAAGCTGTGGTTGATGGTTTTGGTATACACTGTCAACATTCACACTCACATGAAAATAGAGTTTTGCCATTCCTCTGAGTCTCACTTAGGGAAGACTTTGCTATTTCCGTGGGCACTGGGGTCCTTGGCATGCCCATGTAAACAAGCCACATTTGCTTAGGGATTCCTTCACTCTTTGAAGTGGAGTTTTCTTTTTGCAGGATGAAAATGGTCTCAAAGTCTGTCATACAATGATGTAGACAGTCAACACTAACATAAAGTATATGTCCCCTGAGCCAAAACAGATTCCAAAATCATCTAGTGATGACTGTGCCATAAAAGTCCCCTCTTGATGTAAGAAACTTAAATTTACCCTCATCAGCCTTCATTATCAACATCTACAACCTTCCAGACAGCATCAAAAGTTCCAAAACAGAACATTTGGAAATTCACCTCAATCTGTGGGCAAAACCCACCAGAACTTCTACAGAAAGAGTCACACAAGCACTCAACTTCATTCTTCAGGCTCATAAGTGCATAGAAAATATAAGTAACCCATTACTCTCAGTTATTACTATTTCTGTATCATCTACATGTCTAATATTGCCAACTTCAACATTACAATCAAACCACAGCATACAAATAGCAATTGACACCAAGACACTACAGTCTTACTGCTTTCTAAGATGGTTTATGTGGGTGAAGATTTGAGGGTCCACTGACATTGATCATCACTCCCTTCCAGCTCAGTCTCCCCACAAAAGTCAAATAATGTTCTTCCTCTGTGCCCAGATAATACAGTTTTCTTTAGAGAAGAAACTCTTGTCATAGAGGCTTCACGTCAACTAGAGTCAAACAAAGTGGTGTCCAATGCACACAGGGTACACGGCATTTACATGATCGACACTAAATAATTATACTTAACAAATCACCTTAGTGGGATATTTTAAGACTAGTTGATCCTCAAAACTCATAACTACTACCAAAACAACATCCTGAAACACACACTGAAATTTTAAAACACAAATGAGAGGCTAGATCCCACAGGATCATGGTCCCACAGCTCATGCACAGCAGTCACAACAAGAGTGTTCCTAAAAGTCAGAGTTCCTAAAAGTTAGCTTTAGGCTTATGATTGATATTTTGTTGATGGGAACAGAACTAGAGATAGAGAAGCATAAGAGAAGATGAACAAAGACTCATCTGTATCTTTAGCTATCTGTGACTGGCTTTAACTCAAACAAGCGTGCGTTCACAGTTAATCCTTGATAAAATTGGAATCTAGCTGTAGAAATACTGTGAGGAAGGGGTTGGAGTGATGGCTCAGGCTATAAAGTGTTTGGCTGGCACTCAAGCATGAGTTCCTGAGTTTGGTCCCCAGTACACACAGAAGAAGCAGGTCATGGCAGCACATGTTTGTAATCACCATGCTAAAGGGGCAAGGATCAAAGTACCTGCAGGCTTCTGGACAGTCAGTCTACGCTGTAGAACATTATTTTACCTATGTAAAGATGTGTGACATCTGTTTATGGTGCAGAATAATACTTTAACTGTGTAAAGGGGTGCTACTGTTGTTTATGCTGCATTTGTTTAATTATGCAAAGATGTGTTGCATTTGTTTCACCTTGCCTGCCTAAGGCACCTGATTGGTCTAATAAAGAGCTGAATGGCCAATAGCTAGGCGGAGAAAGGGACAGGGGGTTGGCAGTCAGAGCGAATAAATAGGAGGAGAAATCTAGGCTCAGAAAAAGAAGAGGGGAAGAAAGAAGAAAGAGGAGAGAAGGAGGGACACGCCCAGGTCAAGAAGCCAGGCAGACATGGAGAAGCAGTGAGAGTAAGATATACAGAAGGAAGGAAGGCAATAATCCCCGAGGCAAAGGGTAAATAAAGAGAAACAGGTTAATTCAAGTTAAAAGAGCTAGCCAGAAACATGCCTAAGCTAGGCCAAGCATTCAAAACTATTAAGCCTCTGTGTCATGATTTGGGAGCTGGTTAGTGGCCCCAAAGAAAAAGCCTGGTACCAGCCTAGCCTAATCAGTAAGTAACAGATCAGGGAGAGAGGCTGTTGCAACAACTAAGGTGAACAGTAACTGAGGAATATCCTCAAGGTTGACCTAGGGTCTCTATGTGCCTATGCAAGCATGTGCACCCGAAGGGGGCAGGGGAGGGAAAAGGAGGGGAGAGGAGAGGGGAGCAGGCAAGAGGAGAATGGACAATGGCATAAATGTACCTTAAAAGACCCTAGTACCTAGTATTCAGATGAGAGAAAAGAGGGACGCAGAGAGAGCATCCTGATGAGACTGGGAAGAAACAATACAACATCCTACTTTTGAGCATGTCTAGCTACCAGAGAGAATCCCTCAGGTGTTCAATGAAGCAGAGGGAAAAATATTTAGAGCCTTTGCAATCACCTCTGGGTCATTAGAATAGAACATAAACTCTCTGGTCCCTTAAATTTTAATGAACCTGAGCCCTTTAAAGGTGGCAAGTAGAGCAAGTTTAGCAGTGGAACAATTAAAATGTTAATGGGGCCTCTCCTGTAAATAGATTTATGAAAGTCGGAGAATGCTGACAGAGTTGTTTCCTGGCTCACACTTCTTAACTGTCAGTTGAATTCAAGCAAAATTTGCTTTATAAGAAATGCAGAGACTACATCTGTAGGATGTTACGGCTGCTGCCTACTGTGGTTCCTATATCAAAATTCATTCCAGTACTGCATAATATCCCAAAGCTACTCTGCGATCACATAATTGGCCAGTGTGCATTGAGTCTTGAGTGCCTACTTGTTTTCTTTTGCATTTAGTGCTGTGGCATATTTAAAGGAAGCCTGAGTTCATTTTTGCTCATCCCAATACATAGAGAGTTCAAAAGTTCAGAAGATAGAAAGTGCTTCTCAGCGTAAGCCCTGAAATGCATTGGAAAATAAATTTTTGATGTCGAGATACATCCTCAGTTTATTCATGCAGAGAATTGTTTTCTTATCTTTTGGACTTTGATAGCTAGGCTAACCAAAATTTGTTTGAACTCCATAAATACATAACAAAAATTTGACTATTATTTTATTATCACTGACTTCTTTCCAGCCCACACTGAGGTATGTTGACAAATAAAACTGTATCTATTTATGGTATATAGTGTGATGATTTGAAATAAGTATTTACTGTGAAATAATCACCACAGTCATCCATCATCTCACCTAGTCACACTGTGTGCATGTGTATGAGAACATGCAATATCCACCCCATCAGCAGATTTTAAGTGCATGGTATAGTTTCCTCAGCTACACACACCTAGCTGTACATCTGATCTTCACATGTACTTCTATTCATAAACTATACCCTTCATTCAGTGTGACAGAGCATATAGGACTTGCAGCTATGAGTCCAGACGTAAACTATTCAAACGGGTTAATTTTTACTGATCAACTTCCACTACACTAAATCATGGAGGCAGTTTCCTTAATAACTCAAAAAAATGAGAGTTAAAGTCTCCTGGGACTGCCTCTTCCCTCAAGAGCAAAATGCACTAAAGCTCAGAATTACTGTCAATTCCTAATTAACCATATCAATGAGAAGGAACATTAAACACCACTGAAAACTATCTACTGCAGAGTGACAGAAAACATTTTCCAGACCATAAATTGACAAGCCACATAATTTATACACAGAGAATTGATTCGCAGAGTTACCTAGAAATGTCCTTAAAAATCCCAAGCATGTCCTCATCATTACCACATGGCTATCAGAGTTGTAGGGGTTTTTGTTGTTTTTTAAACAAGCTAGAACTCTCCAGGCATCTACAGCAAATACAGATGTCAGTTTACACGGCTGAGACAGACAGATGCACCATTAATCCCATCTCAAAGTCCTGAAACGTTTCTGAAAAGGATAACTTTGGTGCTGGACATTAGCACTCGTCCCGGAAGAGAAGGAGGAGGCCCTGAAGTCCATCTATAGCAAAGGTTCCAGGGACGTAAGTTATGCAGTGCATTTAGGAATCCCGGGATGTGCTGGCGGGAACAGAATTGCGTGTGCATAGGGACAGAGATAAAGATACTAGTAACTACGCAGTATGTGGTCCCCAGAAGGTATTTCCCTTCCTCAGCCGCCAACATCTTGCCTTGTTCTTCCCACTCACATCAGTGAATGTTCGTCTAACCCATCCCATCTCCCCTTCCAATGCCAAGATGATGATTTCCAGAGCTTCCTCTAGTGAATTTGGTTCCTTTCTAATATCAGTAATGCTAGCCCCTAACTCCTTCACAGTATCTAAGTATCCTGTACTAATACTTACTGATGAGTCTCCTAGAGACTATCTCACCTACCTCTATAATCTCTGCAGATCCAAGGAGAACACCTTGATGGTTGTGGACTGACAAGTTCTGCTAGAGTAGTATAAAAGGACACTCTCTTTGCTGAAACTTCTAACCAGGGGACTGACTAGTGGACTGATGGAGGCAGACAGAGGGTGCAAGATGCACAGGAGGGTGCTCTACAGGAGCTTCCACTCTTAGTCACCATGACCTTAAACGATGCCCATGGGAGGAACGTTCTCTACTAGACCAATGCACTTTCACTGGGTCTGTGCAGGCAGTTTTGAGTCTGATTTTCCTAGAGTGGCACTCCCTGTGCATTTCCAAGTTCCTGCTTTACACAACTTCTCTGAGGCCTTCTACAGCCTTCTTAATAGTTTCTTGACTTCCTCAGTAGGTTTTTCCCCCTACCCTCTCTGTCTGTTGGAATGCCTGGGTTTCCTCTCTTGCTGACGCTTTCTCCTCACCTGTCTCTCCATATCAACATCAAGCTGGGGCTCCAGTCCAGACCACACTCCTGACTCTTTTCCTTGGATCTTCCCCAGGAGCCCACAGCTGGGACCTCAGGGCACACAAGACCCACATGTGCACTCTAGCACACCTCTTCTCCCATGCGGTTCCTCCCTGCTTGTGTTTCCAGAGTTCCCAGTTTCCTTAGCCTCTTTCTCCCCAGCTCACACTCCCATTAACTCCTCCTGAAGCTGGTCCTTCCAGCCTGCTCCTTTCATCTTCAGCTGCAGTTCCTGATTTCAGCTCCCCTCTTCTCCCTAGACTGAACAGAAGCTCCCCATGGGACTCCCTGACTCTGGATTCATTTCTAACCCATTCATCCTCAAAGTGCCAATGTGACTAGATTACATTTCCGTTTTGAGTTTATGTCTTCTTGGCCATGGGACTAAGAAGCTGAGATTGACAGCATATCAGAATAAATGTTTACTTAGGATGGATGCACACTGTTTCCCAGCTATTCCATAGCAGTGTCCAAAGCCTTCCTGAGCTGTCCCATCTGAACTGACTTGGACTCCTCCTTTGTTTGGCTCTATACAGTTTACCACCCCAGATGTACTATTAGGAAAGTTAACTGTCTTACAGTTTTCATAAGGGAAGCTCTTGCCCCCATTTCTTCTTCTCGTCCATTTGACACAACCATCAGCCCCTTACACCCAGTGCACCTTTACTCAAGAAGCCTGTGAAGGATAAACCAGCTCCTGCAAAGCTTCTTGAAAGCCCTGCCCTCGTTCTTCTTCCCTCTGGGCGGGAAGTATACATGAGTAGTCTTTGATTGTTGGTTTGTGTCCCTCCAAACTTATTTGAGTCTGAATAAACGTTTGTTGAACAAACTAATAAGAACAGAAAAACCAACCACATATAAAGGAATCAAGTGAGTGATTTGATTTCAGTATCAAAGTAAAAACCAAAAACAAAACAAGGAAGGACCAACAATGGAGTCCAGACAGGAGCTCTGAGGTAAGCTTACTAAATCCATTCTCATCTAGTCCCGATATGAACATGCTCATAACCAAAGGGCTGGATTCAATGGAGGAGGAGAAGAATAGCCTTACACCTTAGTAAACTGTGCACTGCTAGGATACGGAAGAAAAACATTAAGAGTGCTCAGAGATGGCTTTTCCAGGTCTCTAGTACTCCCCTTAAAGCTTAGACAGCATAGAGATGTAGGTGGGAGGAACTCAGAGGGAGAACACCTGCCTCGCCTACGTGAAGCTGAAGCTCCGGACTCCATGCCTACAACTAAAATAATAAGAACAAAAATTAAATAATGGTATTGACAGCTTGCTCACCTTCTGGAAGGGTGTTTATACAATGAACAGCCTCAGAAGAAGGATGGAACATGTCCTACTGGAGCTGGGGCAGAGTCCTCCTAAGAATTAAAAACAAGACCATTTCCCCGTTAGCAAGGATTAGCAGGTCTGTGAACAGGCTCCTTACAATGCCATGGCGCTCTCAAGTTGGAGGCTTCTCAGCTTCAACTCTGTACAGTGCCTCCTCCTGGGCTGCTCCTGGCTGTTGGCAGGGAACTGAGGGGAGGGGTGAGTGAAGCGGACACTCCCTCTGTGCTGTCTGCACTGGAGGACTGACAGGGAATCATCTGTCTTCCCTCGGGAACTAAAAGCTGTGGTGGACTAACATGTTAGCTTATGAGCAGAGTAAAATCACAGACCTTTCATAAGAGGGCTGAAGAGAAATCTAAAACACAAAATGTCAAAAGACAAGTGTTTAATAATGTTAATGAAATTGAATAATGCCAGAATAAAAAGTAGGAGCCCCAGTTTTAGGCCTAGACTAGATTCCAGCCCTAACTCCTTCTGAGTTAACTATCTGAACTTTCTCTGAAGCTTCAGATCCTTATATGCACTTTCTTCAGAAAAACGTAACTTCCTTATCATAACATATACACTCTACTATTATCTTCTGATATGATTTTTGTGAG
The DNA here is from genome assembly GCA_902168405.1 of Peromyscus aztecus. Classification (NCBI taxonomy): domain Eukaryota; kingdom Metazoa; phylum Chordata; class Mammalia; order Rodentia; family Cricetidae; genus Peromyscus; species Peromyscus aztecus. Next base: position 17,057 of record CABHPQ010157834.1, on the reverse strand, counting down.
GACTAACAGAACTAAAATAAATAAAGAACATAATTTGTTCCTGGAATGTGATAAATACCTAAGACCTTTACAATAATCAGTTTTTAAGGAAAGGAAACAGTTACTAAAGACTCACTTTTGTGAAATATATATATTGTACATATTTCACACTCACACACACACACACACACACATATATATATATAATGAAAGTGGGGAACACATATACATATGTAAGCATATATGTATTATATACCCACATTTATTCCTAATTCCACTACTGAAAAGAGACTGAAACCTTTCATTTGTAACAAAGTAGCTGGGACTGGAGATGATTACGTTAATGAAATGATCCAGGCACAGAGATACAGATTTTCCTTGGTTCACAGCACATGTGGAAATGAAAAGTGTTGGTTTCCTGGCCGTTGACACGCTGTGGTGATGACCAGAAGCTGATGGGAGGAGGGACAGCAGAGAAGGGTGGACAGTCCACAGTGCATCCTAAAAGTACAACAGAAGGAGCAAAACATTTCGTTCTACCGCTTCATAGAGAAAGCGTGTGTAGGGCCAGAGGAAGCCCTGAGGGAGTGACCTCCTGTATGAACGTGTGTTTAAACATGAGCACAGACTCTTGAGGACTCCAGGACCAACTGGCCCCTGTTATGTTGACAAAGCCATTCCCCATATGGGACAGGCTCAAGAGGGAGGAAAGAGTTCCTCAGGCAGCCCCAGGAGGGATGCTCATGAACAGCTGGCCATGTGTACAAAGACTAGCAAGTGCAGCTTTCTCCTCCAGGATGTTTCCAGCCTGACATGGCTGCCTACCGAGATCTTCTCCCCAGACTAGCCAGCCCCTCCCCATGTGCTGGACCTAATAAACATGAGGGGTTCCCAGATTGTGGTGGAGTGGTTACAGCATCCCACCTGATCCCACTTCAGTATGTGTCCCTGTGTGTGTCTTTTCTAAATCCCCTTATACACCCAGCCAGGGTTCTGGGACCCAAGGTATGTAGGTCACAGCAAGTGTAGATTATAATAATGTGGTACATATGTATTGCATATAGTTAAGGCTAGAAGAAAGGATTTTAAATGTTTTAAATACAAAAGGTAATGAGTCTGGAAAGAACTCAGTAAATAAAGTGCTTGCCTTTCCAGAACCCACAAAAAGTGGGGTTCAGGAGGAGCCAGGCATGGTGGTATGTGTTTGCAATCCCAGTGCAGGGCAAATGGAGACAGATAGGTCCTGGAGGCTCATTGATTAGCCAGCCTAACCTACCTGGCAAATTTCAGGCTATTGAGAAAAACTGTCTTTAAAAAACAAAAAAAGAAAAAAAGAGAGGCAATGACTGAGGAATGATACTCAAGGTTGTCCTCTGGCAGATATATGCACAAGCACACACATGTGCACACACACACACACACACACATGCACACATACACACAAAAACACACACGTTTAAGGTGAATGAATGGCTAAAAACATAGACAGACTTATCTGAATTTAAACATCATACAATGTATACAGATGTCAAATACCCCACAGTGGCCCTCAATACCCTCATACACACAGTATGTATCAATTAAAGTAAATCTAATTTTAAAATTAAATTATATATAATATAGTATATTATATATAAAAAGTTAAAGTATACGAAAGACCATGAGCTGACCATAATGCTGTGTGTGGACAGGCAGTCAGCTGGGCTCCATGTAAAAACAGGAATAAGAGCTGCACAAAGGGTATTTCAGTGCTGCTGTTTATAGCGTTTGGCAACTGAGGAAATATAGAACTTAAATTACTCATAAGTTACCATAGAAAAGGGCTTGTACAACCATGGCACCTTAGGCTCATAAATAACAAGAAAATAAATGAGAAGAAAAGTCTTTTTTAAAAGAAAGTTTTCAGGTATACTAAAGGAGAAGATAGGCAAAGTGCCCAAAAAGTAGGAGGCAGAGATGAGTAGATGGCTGGTGGCATTCTGAGCTGAACCCCACAGAGATGGTCAGCATCTAGTGCAAAATGCAAGTTTGTAGTTCCACAGAGCCTGCAGCCAGCTGTAGAGATAGGGGCCACGTCAGAATAGAGTGCAAGATGGGAACTGGTAGGAAAAAAGGCAGGAGAAATGATGTGGCCAAGGGAGGAGGAACCCCGCAGATGACACCGGGAATACAGAGGAGAAGGTAAAAGCTGTAGAAAAGCAGAAAGAGAAAGAGCTAGCTACGTCATATGCTACAGAAAGTGAGGATGGGTACATTCAAAGAAGACGGCTCTGAAAAGCATCCACAGCAGAGGAGAGCAGCCCGCAATAAATTAATTGATAAATTATAAAAAAAAATCAAGTTATGGGAAGGCAGCTCAGGGCAAAGTGAGTTCAGTTCCCAGCATCATATAAAAGTAATAGAAAGCAGTAATGGCTGTAATCCTGGTGCTCTCGAAGAAGAAACGGGAGGGAGGGCCCCTGGGGCGTACTGACCAGTCAACATAACCTGAACTGTGAGTTCCAGTTTGAATGAGAGCTTTTGTTTCAGATAACAAAAAACAAAAATAAACAAACAAGCAAAAACCCAGACAGGTTTGATCAATGGACTAAAATAGGGGACCTGGAAATAAACAGACAAAACTATGGCCACCTAATTTTGGACAAAGCGGGCAAAAACATACATTAGAAAATATAGCCTATTCTACAAATGATGTACACAAAGCTGGATATTCACCTACAGAAAAATGAAATTGAGTTAATATCTTTTACCTTGTAGAAAAAAATCAATAAAAATGGATAAAATAGCTTAATTATAACCTGAAATACTGAAATTTCTAGATGAAAACATAGGAAATATTCTTGAAGGCTCTGGAGTAGGCAAGAACTTTCTGAAAAGAATTTCAGTAGTGCAGAAATTAGTACCAGTTATCAACAGATGGGGCAACATGAAATTAAAATTCTTCTGTTCAGTAAAGGACACCATCGTCAGAGCACAGAGCCCACAGAATGGGAGAAAATCATTACCAGCTACATTCAGGGGAGGACTAACAGATGTTACAAAAACACTACAGAAAGCAGATATAAAGGAAATAAAACTTCCAATCAACAAATGGCCTAATGAGTCGAACACATAGCTTTGAAGTGTGTGTGGGGGGGGGAGAGACACCATAAGTGACCAACAGCTATTTTAAAAAGTATTCAACATTCCTAATCATGAAGGAAAAGCAAACTAAACCTACTTAGAGATACCAGAGGAACCTTTATACACTGCTATGAGGAATAAAAATTAACACATCTGTCTCAGGTAGGGCTACTGTTGCTGTGATGAAACACCATGACAAGAACAACGTGAGGAGGAAAGGGGTTATTTGACTGACACTTGCCCATCATAGTCCATCACTAAAGGAAGTCAGGACAGGAACTCAAACGCAGCAGAAGCATGGAGGCAGGAACTGATGCAGAGACCTTAGAGGGGTACTGCTTAGTGGCTTGCTCCACATGGCTTGCTCAGCCTGCTTTCATATAGAACTCAGGTCCACCAGCCTAGGCAAGGCATGATCCACAATGGGTTGGGTCCTTCCCTATCAATCATTCATTAAGAAAATATCCTACAGGCTTGCCTGCAGCTGGATTTTATGGAGGCATTTTCCTAATTGAAGTTCCTCCCTCTCAAATGACTTCATCTGTATCAAGTGGACATAAAACCATCCAGCACATCATCCATGTAAAAATTAGTATGGGTTTCCTCAAAAATTAAAACCAGAATTACCATATGACCCAGTGGTTCTATTCCTGGGCACATACCAGAGAACTTTGTACCCTATTATCTTAGTTAGGGTTTCTATTGCTGTAAAGAGACACCATGACCATAGCAACTCTTATAAAGGAAAATCTTTAATTGAGGGGGCTCGCTTATAATTTCAGAGGTTCAGTCCATTATCATCATGGCAGCTTGCAGGCAGATGTACTAGAGCTGAGAGTCCTACACCTTGACTCAGAAGTAACAGGAAGTCAACTGACTCACTGGGTGGAATTCCAAGCATAAGAAATCTCAAAGCCCACCCCTACAGTGACACACTTCCTCCAACGAGGCTATTCCCACTACAACAAAGCCACACCTAATAGTGCCACTCCCTTTGAGGGCCATTTTCTTTCAGACCACCACACCTACCATATATATATTTACACATTCATGTTTATTGTTTTTGTATTTACTACAGCAAGGAAACAGAGCCAATATTGATGTCATAAACAGATAATTAGGTAATGAAAATCTGGAACATGTTCTAAATGGAATATTATTCAGCTGTTAAGACAAAGGAAATCACTAAATTTAAAAAAAATGATAGATTTAGAGACTGTGACTTTAAGTGAGGTCACTCAATCTCAAAAAGAAAAAAGAATAATGTTCTGTTGCATATGCAGATCCTAGCCTACAACTGCATATACATGTGTGTATGTAAACAAATGTGGTTACAATACAGAAGGAGTGATTTCAGAATGCCCACTCTAACTATGTGGATGTCCACAGAGATGTATAAAGTCTGAGACAGGGCAAATGTGTGAGGGGCTATGTTAACCTATCCATGTAGTGTTTGTTATTTGTGAATTCATTCTTTTTTAAATTAAGGTGCCGAATGATAGGAGATAACCAAAGTTATCCTCTGGCTACACACTTGTGAGCACACATGTATATGCACAAAGAAAGGAAAAGAGGGAGGGAGGAAAGAAAGGAGAAAGAGGGAGTGAGGGAGGGAGGAAGAGATAGAGAGAGAGGAGGGGACAGGGAAGAAGGATAAAGAAGCATCAATAAGCTGTCTTTTAGACATTAAAGGTAAGGCAAAGAAACAGGGTCAAGACAGGTCAACAGACAAGACAGACTACAAACAGAAAACAAAACAGTATTTGTGAATGGAAAGGAAATGGTACAAACAAAAAAGCCACATTAAGAAGAGAGGATGTAGAGAAAACACACCAGGAAGCCCCAGAAGCACCAAAGCAAGGGTGCCATGGACAGGAATGAGAGACGAAAGAAGAAAGGGTTAAACTTGGGGACACTGAAACAGAGGACAGAAACCACGTGCAAATGTGCCTAATGCCAATATTGGCAATAAAGCATGGGTTGCCAAAGCTGTAAGGCAAATGTCTGGGTCCAGTTGGTGGGGTAGCAGAAAGAACAACTTTTGCTAAACATAAGTAAACAGATTCAGATCTCAGAGAAAGATCAGAATGGGTAGAGTCTGAACATAGTGAATGGGGTTGAAAATGGTGGAGGAACCACCAGGGAGCATGGTAAACAGAAACAGGGCTCTAGAGACAGGACTCAAAGGTGACCCCGCTGCTCCTCAGACATGAAACTTCAGCTGCATTCTAAATTCTGCCCATTTCGGCTCCAAGTTTCCACATCAGCTATAGAAGTCTGGACCACATTTCTGCACAAGTCTGTAGTAGTGAGAGACTGTATTATGGCTTGTACATGAAGGATCCTCTCAGAAGGTTTATCTAAATTGCAACGCTCAGTGGTCAACATGTAGAGACGTGATTGGCACCTGAGGACAAGGACCTAGTCAATAGCTAAATCCCTGATAAAATCCCAACTTAATAGCATCAATGGGAGGTGGTGATCAGTTGAAGGAAGTAGGTCATAGGACGCACCCTGGAAAGATAAAGCTAGTCCTCATGCTAGCCCACCCTCCCAACCTCCAACCCCACTTCTTGTCCACACTAAGGTGGGTGACTTTGCTCTGTCACACTGTTAGCCATGGTGTTCTGTCTCACCACAGCCTATAAACAGCAAAGCAAACCAATCATGGACTGGAAACTCAGACAGTATGAGCCAGGCAAACTCTTCTTCCTTTACTATTTATATAGGTATTTTCTCACTGCACAGGCAAAGCCTCTAACGCATGTAGATGCAAAGTCTATGTGCCATGTTTTGAATTCTAAGTCAGAAATACCTATGTGAGATGCACATATTAGAGCATGGATGTGAGATGTCCCATACAGTTTAGGAGACTGCCTGGTCACACATTGACCTTGCCTTCTTAAAGTCTCCCCACCCAGGTGTTAGACAAACATAAATATCCCAAGTTCCAAGAACTTAGGTGACTAGCTCTATTTTTTTGTTGTTGTTGTTTGTTTGTTTGTTTGTTTTCCAGGACAGGGTTTCTCTGTGTAGTTTCAATGCCTGTCCTGGATCTCGCTCTGTAGACCAGTCTGGCCTTGAACTCACAGAGATTTGCCTGGCTCTGCCTCCCAAGGGCTGGGATTAAAGGTGTGTGCCACCACTGCCTGCCTTGGCTAGCTCTATCTTAATTCAGTCCTGATCTCTACAGTACCGCCATGTTGGGGGATATTTGATCACACTGTGAACCCTGAGTTTGCATTTGCATTAATTAAATAAAATTAACCTTAGGTCAGATGGCTAAGATAGCAGCCAGTTGACAGAAAGTGATCACAGCACCAGAAGGCACCCGGGAAAGACAGAGACCCTGGAAGCAGTGGGAAGGGCCTTTGAGTGTCGAGGCCTTCTCTGTTTTGATGGATCGGAAGGACTTAGTGCTTTCTGGGAGACAGATGCTATGGAGATGTGGGGAGCGGGACATACAGAATAAAAGAAAGGTAAAAAGCCACATGGCAAAACATAGATTAATAAAAAGCAGGTTAATTTAAGTTATAAGAGCTAGTGGGACAAGCCTAAGCTAAGGCTGAGCTTTCATAATTAATAAGAAGTCTCCATGCCATTATTTGGTAGCTGGCTGGTGGGACAGAGAAAGACTCATTACACCTTCCTGTTCACTATTTTCATCTCACTGTTATGCAAGTGTTCACAAAAGTACATCACAAAGGCTATATTTTAATATAACTGTCCTTTGAGGCCTCAAAGATCTGGGTAGAGTTTATCTACTCCTCCTGTTTAATCCTATGAAAAGCATGTTCAGAGTACCATTAACATAAGTAAACTCATCAATATCCCCTTATCAAAATGTCAGCACTCATGAGGCAGAGGCAGGAGGATTACTGAGAGTTCAAGGCCAGCCAAGTTTGTAGCATGATTAGTCTATCAAACAAATAAACAGAAAGCCTTAAGGCCATCACTAAGCAACAGTCAGGAATTTCTCATTGAAAGTCTTCAGTAAGCAAAGTTCTATCATACACATCGGGACAATTGGCACTCAAATGGAGCACTGATGCCCACCAAACCCAGAGTTGTTGCAACCCAGAAGAGGTGCCCAAACTGTCTTGACATCCCCTAGATTGAAAATATCAGCTTCAATCCCACTGAGAAGACATAGGAAAATTAAAACAAACTTCATAAAAACAGCCTAGGCCTGGATGTTCTGGAAGAGTTAAACCCCAACTCTGGAACTAGGTATGGTATGGTGGTAGAGGCATGCTTGTAATCTCAGTACTTGGGAGATAGAGGCAGGAGAATCAGAAGTTCAAGGACACTTTTAGCTACATAGTGGGTGAGATCAAGTCTAGCAAGGGCTGCATGTGACTCCTTGTCAAAAAAACAGAAAGAAAAAGAAGAAAGGAGAGGAAGAGCCCTAGCTCTGAAGTGAAAACATCTGGGTTCAGATCTGGCAATGCAAATCTCAACTCACCATGTCTCTTCCCCACTCATTGACATAAAAGAACTGCCCATCTCACTCATGACACTGGTAAATGCAAAGTAGCTAAAGGTCATCTGGTGTCTAAGTAGGAATCCAAGGGAGTTAACTACTAGCTGTGCTTTGTGATAACTACTCACACAATGAGTCCTTCAGTGGAGTGCTGATTTTCTGAATCAGTCTCACATTAGTCATCCAAAGCTTCCAAATTGTGATCAAACAAAATCATCAGACCAATCAATCATCATGAGAATGGGGAAATCCATGGCACACATCTTTTGTCTCATTAACAAATTTTCTAAATGAGTTTCCCTTTCAAGAAATACAATCATAAATGTGACA
>CABHPQ010157833.1:30000-47507 GCA_902168405.1 Peromyscus aztecus | reverse complement strand
CCCCCCCCACCCCACCCCCGTTTCATTTTACATTCTGAGCAACTAACTTCCACAGGAACATCACTAGTCTGACGTGGTGGAAACCAAGAACCTCCCGCACGTGGTTAATGACAAGACCTGTGAGTGAATTTGAAGTTACAGGGACTTGCCTGACATCTCAGAATTCCCTCATGGATGACGCCTTCACAGCTAGCAGGAGAGTTTCGGCCATCATGTTTTCCTTCCTTCCTTCCCTCCTCCCCCACTCCTCTTTCTTTCTTCCTTCCTTTCTTCCTTCCTTCCTTCTTTCCTTCCTTCCTTCCTTCCTTCCTTCCTTCCTTCCTTCCTTCCTTTCTTTCTTTTTGCTTTAGGACAAGAGAAATTTAAGCACTAGGAAAATGAGAATGAATAATAAGTGACAGGAGGCTGGGAATGTGACTCAGCCAGTAAGAGAGTTTGCTGTGAAGCACGAGAAGCTAAGTTTGGGTCTCAGCACCCACCTAAAAAGCCAGTTTGGCCCCTTCTCTTTCTTATAACACCAGTGCTGTGGGAGTGGTGGAGACAGGAGGGTCACTGGGGGCTTACTCGCTGCCAGCCTAGAGCAAGATGTGGTGAGAGACATTGTTTCAGAGGAATGAGACAGAACATGATAGATCAGGATGCACAACATCCTCCTCTGGCTTCTGCACATGCTCACGCACATGCATATACCACACATGCCCTCGCTCTCCCTCCCTCTTCCATAATTTCCACTTCCCTCCCATAATCTCCCCCTCCACCCCACCAAATAAAACTCTTCACTTTAGCGCGGTCTGCATGGCATCTCTCTCACCTGCCATGGGGCACCTTGGCTCTACCCGCCAGCACGTGTAATTCATAACAGTGCCCACAGGTCCTACAAACCCTGCCTGAGTGTAGCCCCCCGGACTTAGCATGAAGCAGTAAAAGCAGACTTCCAGCTTGGTGTGGTGCCCAACTGGCATGCTTCCTTCAAATTCCTATTCCTGTCAGGCATGATGGTGCATACTATGAATCTCAGCATTTGGGAGGCAGAGCCAAGAGGATCTGTGAGTTCAAAGCCAGCTCGGCCTACATAGCAAGTTCCAGATCAGCTCGAGCCACGCAGTGAGGACGCTGTCTCAGAGCACAGAAATTCCTATATTCCCCACCCCCACCTCACACCCTTCCCCGACCTGAGGACACACAGTGCTGAGACAAATGACTGTCAGCAGTGAGACCATACAGGCCACACTGTCTTCAGAAACTTCCTGAAGACACGGCTGGCTTTCGAAGCACGACATTACCTACTTCGGAGAAGGTACATGGCAGAGCCAAAGGAAGTCAGGCAATTTCATCTAAGCCCATGCGTGCCCTAGTTCAAGGTCCTAGGAATTTAGGTAAAAGCTGATAAGGTGACAGAACATATAGGAAAAAATTGTTTACAATAATTTATCATAGAAATTGAAGATAATTTTTATGTCCAACAATAATAAATGGTGTAACACGAATCTTAAAAGGTCTTATAAAAAAAAAAAAAAACCCAGAGCCAGATATCAGGGTGAAAGCTGAAAGATCAGAGAAGCAGAACAGCCATCCACTAGCTCTTAACCTCTACGAAATCCTCAGCCTAAAGAGAGTGAGTTCTTGTTTCCTCATGCCTTATATACCTTTCTGTGTCCTGCCGTATTACTTCCTGGGATTAAAGGTGTGTGTCACCACTGGCTGGTTCTGTTTCTCTCATGTAGCCTAGTGTGGCCTTGAACTCACAGAGATCCCTATCTCCCGAGTGACAAGATAAAAGGTGTGTACCACTACTGCCTAACCTCTGTGTCTAATTTAGAGGCTGGCTCTGTCTCTGATCCCCAGGTAAGCTTTATTGGGGTACACAATATATCACCACAAAATGGTTGGATTCATATAACAGAACATTACAGAACCATTAGAGTGCTGTTATGAAGAATAATTAATGACAAAATGTATATAAAATATACACACTATAATACTTTAAGGAAAAATATTTAAAAATAATGTGAGTAGATGCCTGCTTTCCAAGTATGTTAATCTTTGCTGTGTCTCAGGCAATGTGCCGGTAATTTTATTCATGATATTCAGTGCTATGATTTCTGTTTTTATCAGGAAGTGTCCTTCATTTTGCATTTGTAACGGTGGTTTCAGATTCTTTGGACATATCTCACGAATCTGTAGGATGAGCCTCCATCCTGGAAGCCATGAGTAAGATGTCTACCTAATGAGAGAGACTGGGTCCATGGAAGCAGGAAGAACTCTGTAGCTGCCTGCTGGGTCTCCAGGAGACTCCGTTCCAAATCATATAGGGATGGGGGCAACTAACTCTGAAAAGCTACTGAGAAAGTGTTTTCTCTGAAGTCCTGCAAACCATTAAGGCTCATCAGCTCTGCCATGGTAGCGCCTCTGAGAGCATAGCACTCTGGGAGGTGGGGGGAAGGGCAACAGCTTGGCAGGTGATGGAGGTGGCTGCAGGGTACCTCCTATTGAGTCCGGTGTAGTGCCATGGTGGCATGCCTAGAGAGCCTTTGGGGACTGTGAAAGTAGACAGTGTCTCACAAACTCCCTCCTGAGAACCGTAGATGATGGCTGGCACAGGAATACTACATAAGCAGGCCGTAGCAAGTGCAGTCAGGACCTGCATTATTATTACTCAAAGACCGGTGGGCAGGAAGCAATGGTGGAAATGTGCCCCCACCACGCAAATATGACATCATGTCTCCCTGTGCCGCTCAGGCATTTATAATGTGTATCTCTGCACTGTTGGGCTTGAATGATGCAATTTTCTTCCCTACTCATCTGTATTTTATAAATGATCACAACTACATTTATTCTCAAACAAATCAATATTTTATTAAAAATCAGAACAAACAATTTTTCTAGCCAACAATTCGGTCTTCATTCTTAATTAGACCTAACCTGAAACCCTCTTGAATGAAAACACTCCATGCCAAATAGGTCTACATAGTTTGAGTGTATAACCCAATCAGTTTATGCCACCTTTGAATACTAATTATCGGATTGAAACAAACTGATTGTTCAGAGTGAGAAATACACACTTCTTCCCACTGTAGTTTGGTGGGGTTTGTCTCAAAAATACATTTTCTCACTAAAACAGAATCGCTCGTGGTGCTGAAATGCACTGGGCAACCTGCCAAGAGACTAGTTTAAGTCAGGTCCCAGGCCACAGAAACTAACCACCATGGGTGCCTTGGAGAAGATCAAATCATGAACCTTGGCAGCCTGTACCATCCAGCTTCCCTGTTTGTAAACATCTGTTTGCAGTTCCTTGGCCTGGCCTGGGGCGTTCAGCTTCCCAAAGCAATGTAAGGAGACAGGTTTTCTGCTAGCCAAGGCGAACTCTGTAAGGCCATAAATTACCGTATGGGTTAGTTCTTCCACTTGCTGGTCCACTCTGCGTGTATCTGAAGAACTTTTGAGTATGTGTGCCGCAGAGGCCTTGTGAGAACCAAAGACTGACCTACTGTGGCACCTAGCACATTGAAGACACTTAATAAATGAGTCGCAAATAATCTGTGATGGTGATGGTGGTGGTGGTGATGATAGGACCATTGCACCCATTTTAAATTATGTTCCTTCAACCAAGGTCTCCGTACCTCATCACAGCTCTCCTACACATTCACTTAATAGCAAATAATCTTTACTATTCTAATAAAGTCTTTAGTTATAGTGAAGCCCCCTCACATGCACTTTCCTCAATCTTCTGACTCACAACTGCGAGTTCCCTAACACCTCTGTGATTTGACACCTCCCAAACGCTCTAGTCTGGTCTTTGGAAATGTCTTTCCTTCCCTCCTACCAAGCACTCTGCTTTCTTCCTGCCTGTCCAACTGCTAGTTTCTGGCTGCAGTTCTCAAAATGGCCAGTAGAAGGAGGAAGAGCACAAGGGCTGAGTTTCGAAGTTCGCCCTGAAACAAGGAGAAATGGCCCTGTGCATGACAGGCAAGAATCGACCTCCCATCATCGGGATTCACGATATCTGATTCAGGATAGGAACATTGGGGAGTCGTGTTACTCTGGCCACCCCAAACGCCAAAGCTGGGCATAGGAGGGCTGTGCGGCCTCACACCAGGCTCATCCCACCACAGATACACAGGGGGTTATGTCCTCTACTGTTCCCCAGCACCAAACTACCTGGCAGCCTCTAGTCCTCTAGTATTTTTCATACTTCAGTTCCTAGATTACCTTTTAAAATTCTATGTCTGATTTAACCCTTCTTACTACAAATTTGTTTCCAGGGTTTTGTTTCTATAGTATTCAGTGTTCACTAAATTATCTATCATTTCATTTAAAACAAATGCCTCTGTTTATATACTGTTTAAAATTAACTGTAAATTATTTTTGTAATTGCTTTTACATTTTTCTATGAACTTCTATTACCTTTTTCTATTTTTCTATTTTCTTTTATTCAGTACTGGGGATTGAAGACAAAGCCTTACTCGTGAACAGGGTGAGTATATACTCAGCTGTATACTCATTCTGTACACTGAGCAATATCCCCAGACCTCTTTTTATTTTTATTATTTTTTTTAGATTTTGAGACAGTCTCACTATATAGGCCAGGCTGACTTCAAACTCACTGTGTAGCCCAGGCTTGCCTAGAACTCACCGTAGTCCTTGCAAGTAGCTAGGACTTCACGTTTGTTCCACCAGGTCTGGTTTTTATTTCCTTTATATCTCTTTACTTTTCAGTTTTTCTACGACTTCAACCTCTGCTTCCTGTACTGCTGTGGGATAATGCTTTTGTACACTGGTTTAGTAAAATGCTGATTGGCCAGTAACCAGGCAGGAAGTATAGGTGGGGTAAGAGACAAGGAGAATTCTGGGAAGAGGAAGGCTGAGTCAGGAGACACCAGCCCACCGTCTAGGGAGCAGCATGTAATGGCACACAGGAAAAGCCATGGAACACGTAGCAACATCTAGATTAACGGAAATGGGCTGAGTTTGAGTGTAAGAGCTAGTCAGTGGTAGGCCTGAGCTAATGGCCGAGCAGTTTTAATTAATATAAGCCTCTGTGTGTTTACTTGGGTCTGAGCAGCTGCAGACCGGGTGGGACACCTTCAGCCACACTGTCACATGGTTTCAGAGCGAGCCTTACTTTTTCATCCCCTAGTTTCTTCATAATTAAAATGGTGCAATAATGCTACCGACCTCATAAATTTACAGTAAAGATTTAATGAAGTAATAACATAAAGTGGTACCAGGCTATGTCTAGGGCACTTCTTTAAGGAGCAGCAAAGAAAAGGTTGTCAGTGTGGCCTGAGCACACGTTGTGCTCCCTCTTTGTGTCACTGTCAGGCTGCGGTGTACTTGAGTCATCTGGAGGTTTCTTCTTCTACCATCTGATAGACCAGCTTCAGCAGGAGATCACAGCCTCTTATACTCACCCAAACCACCAGTTCAGCATCAAGCCCACCCTACGGCCAGTGTGACTCAGATGTGCAGGCTGCTGGGACTTCTCAACAAGCTTCAATCCAGTGTCTTCCAACATTGTGCAACAGACATCTGCAACCGACGGCAGAACTGACACACAGCAGGTGCTCCATGGGTGTTCAAACGCACGGTCAGGGAGCCTGGCCCTGTTGCAGTTATCTCCCTCCTTTTCTTGACCCCATCTAGAACTGTCTCCTTACCTTGCTCCCACTCCGGTGCCCACAGCACAAATACTCACCCTAACACTGTCTATAAACTCTGCCTGTGTGCCTCTCTGAGGACACTGGCCACCCAAGTGCCCTGCCACTCATGTGCGAGAGGATGAAGTTATTCAAAGCAGTCAACACAAACGTTGAATTATGAATTTATCCATTATAGAAGAAACAATGCAGCTCTCCCAAGCAAGGCTCTAGGAACATGCACATCTAATCAAATGAATTCCCCAAGGAAGGCATGACTCCATAACAACCAAAAAATTAAGTTAAAATAAAGGTAAGGCTAGTTAATAACTTTCCATTTTTAATTCAAATAACTATGCTTTATTAGAAGAAAGGCTATAGCAAATTAGCATAAAGGCTACAGTCTCCTGTGGATATAGGACAGATGAAATTAGCACCAAACAAGAATTCAGAAATGTTGAAGCCATGCATCCTGAGAGACCTAGAAGCTAAACCTCAGAGGTGTGAGCACCCCACTGCTCAGGGCCAGTCTCCACAGTGAAGCAGGAATGGTTATAACCATGCTTCAAGAGCACATTCAAGAGGAAATGTACTCAAGGCCATCCCTGCCCTTCCCTTCATCTCACGGGAACTAGTCTTCCTATTTTAACTCAACCTCTCTAATATTTTGGTGGAGGAAAAGAATAGCTTGTTACTACAACAAATCGTCTCTGGCTCTGGCAATACATGGCCCCTTGAGACTAAGCACACTTGGTACTAACACATCAAACACTGTGAGTTCCATGAGGATTAGTCAAACATCTGCAGCATCTTGTGAAACCGCTAACAAAGTCAGTTTTATCTACTTTAAAACCCAAGTAGTAGACTCTTGTAAGTGACCCAGGGGAAAGTTTTGTGAATCCAAGTGACACGGGTTTGAGAGGGGCAGTCCTCCCCTGCTGCTGATTAAAAACAGTTGGCATGAGCTTCCTGGAAAGATCCTCCCCTGAGGATTATTAATCCCCATTGACAGGGCATAGATATGTCGACAGAAATGAGGTTGATTGCTGGGGACGGGAGAGCAGAACCTCAGACAGATGGTAGATGCGTCATGAGTGTCCTTACCACATTCTCAATGCAGGCAGATTGTAGCTCATCGCTTAGTTGAGCAGCATCTACTGTCAGCAGCTGCCATCTTCTTCGTGAATGCCACCAACTCCTGCTCAGACAGCTGTGGGGCTTTCTTAGTATAAAGGACTAGACTTTGAGCCTAAAGCTATAAGTTCTTACTCTTGGTAATATGCACATAAGCAAATATCCATCTATACCAGCGGTTCCCAACCTGTGCCTTGCAACCCATTGGGGTTGCATATCAGGCACATTCTGATCCATAATAGTAGCAAAATTACAGTTATGACGTAGCAATGAAATGATTTTATGGTTGAGGGTTAAGAGGAAGAACAGTATTAAAGGGTTGCAGCATTAGGAAAGTTGAGAACCACTGATTGACAGTTTCCCACGATATCCAACATTATCTCTGATGTAGGAGGAATGAGGCATTAGACTAGGCTTATCTATCTCTTCTGCCCTGTCCTGCCGGCTCAGTGGGTAATTAGACACAATTGCCATTGTCCATACACTTATGCTGTCCTCCATCCTAACCCATCTTTATTGGACTAATCAGGGATACCTTCAGAGCTAAAAATCAGACCTAGAGTAAGCAGTTTCTGGAGGAGCTGTGGTGAAGTTTTCTAGGGACCATTTGCCTTGTGTGGAGCAGCTCCAGTGCTCCAGGGACTCACAGCCCAGCGAGCAGGGGCAGACAAGTATAGTGTGTGGGCTGAGCAGCATGCTGCTGGTACTGTGAGCTGAGTCAAAACTTTAAAAAAGGCTCAAGTCTTCCGCCGAAAACGGGGGAAGGAATGGCCTCCCCCTTCTTTCCTAGTGTGTTCACTTCAGAAAACCTTGTAAGGATTTCTCCTCTCACTGAAGTATACAACACGGATTTAAAAACAGATCTACCTTCATTCACTATATGAGTCAGCAATGTCTTCTTCGGTGACCCAGGATCTAGGGACACAGACGGCTCTGCTTTCTCCCAGCTTTTGGATGTAGGGGAGAGCTTAGCTTGGGGGAAAAACCCTGCAGCAAGTTACAAACTACCTCCTTGCTTAAAGATATAAGAAGGGCTTTGAGGGTAGGGGCGGGGCTGCTGTAGGATCTCTAGAGAGTTAACACGAGAATTAGGTAACTAGGCAGGTAAAGCTAGGCTGACTTTTGAATTAGGTAAATAGGCAGGTAAAGCTAGGCTGACTTTTGGCAAGTGGGACAGTCAAGTCATCTTGAGGACTAGTCATTGTTCAGAATGAGTTCACCAATTATGGTGCATAATGGGCTGTGTCTGCTTAACTGTGGCCAGGGAGTGTGACTTTTTTCCATCTTTGCAAGCTGTTAGTGGACAGCCTGTGATGCACATCGCATTCTGCTTTAATGTTTATTCAGCTAAGAAGAAACTAGTCTCTATCAATACTACCATGACAAATTTTGTTCCTAATGTTATTTCCCTAACAGTGCATAAAAGATGACATACTTTCCATTTCAGGAGGTCAGGCAAGGGCATCCAGAGGAAAGGGATTCAGAACTGAGAGATGACAATGCCTCTGAATGAGCCAGGTGAAGCGCAAGGGGTTAGGATAACAAGATTTGAGAAGTCATTGACTATGGTTATTTTGGGGGGGAGGGGGATTAGATATGAAATCAGTTTTACATTGTTTTAAGGCAATGGCTTCTTTGAGAAGAATGCCCCAGGGATTCACAAGAGTCACAGCAGGGCATCAAGCTATTTTAAGGTTGTTTCTGGCAACCCAGGTAAAAGAAAATGACCTGAACTGGAACAGTAGTGTTGAAGACAGAACGACACGACATGGCTTTAGAGAGAAAGACTACAGAACTGCATGTTCAGGACCACAAACAATTACAATTAATTGCTGCGTTGCTAGTAGAAAACATGCATGGAAGAAGGATGCAGTGTCTACAGCAGCCAGGGAGAGTCTGGAGCCCTGGGTTCTAATGTCTTCTGGAAGACTTTGTCAGATGCTAAAGTTTGAGAGCCACAAATCCCATCTTTACAATGGGCATTAGCAAGGGAACACAACATCATAGAAAAGCACCAAGCCAAAAAAAAACCCTGCCCAAAAGAACCAGGGTCCTTTCTGGGGTCCATTATTTTGGACATCTAATTTAAACTCGATATCATGAGATACTATATCAACCCGAACTTTTCTTTAATATTGTGTTTCTAAATAGACCATTCTAGGAAGACCTCTGAGATTCCTAGAATGGGCTTTACTTTTTGACCAGCTAACCCTTGATAAATAGGATTCTCCAGGCTTTCTGTATCCAAAGTGTTCACATTCCCTTTGACAAATAACCAAGGCATCCACCCTGCTCTGCATTTGGTGGACAACATACTAACCTTGCCTGAAATACCTGACTTGTAAGCAAGAAGGAATCCTAGATTCTAATCTCTATTGCAGATTTGACTTCAAGTCACAGTTGAAGCCCCAAGTTAAATGGTGAAGTATAGGAGTTCATGGTGGCCCTTCAGGGCCTGCTTTACTCCCTTACCTCAGGGGCATCTGAAGAACTGGCCTTGGAAGCAGGATGGAGGCTCCCATAGTTACATAAATATCTGTTGAATCAGCACGGAGCGTTGGTTAATACTCAACTGAAGAGTGGATACAAACTCTGAGCAGCTCTTAGCATGGGGATTAAACAGTAGTCACTGACAAGGACGAATCTGGGCCATTTTAGGAGCATACCTATCCTGGAAGTTATGGCCTCCCAACTTCTTGTGTAAGTCACGGTAAATTTGAACATGGTCATGGCTTTCACAGATTACTCTTTGGAGCATCTCTTTCTGAAAAACAGACATTGTCAGTGTTTATCCAAGGTCACAACAATGTTTTTGTTAGGATTACAAAATCATTTTCCCTAATAGTTTAATAACAATATTTGCTTAACTACTCTTTTTTTTTTCAGTTAGTGAGTTTGAAAAACTAAAAAAAAAAATCATGTTTTCTTTTTCTGAAAGAGAAATCATCACGTTTCATGGAAAACAAGTGGAACAGCAAGATAGAGAATTCATTTTACCGTGATAGAAACTCGTTTGTGGGCCTAAGTGCCAAATTCTGTAACCACAAGGCAAATCATTCATCAAGCCAGAAAGAGAGAGGGAGCAGTAGCATATGGATCTTTTTGACTGGTCAGTGTGTGTGTGTGTGTGTGTGTGTGTGTGTGTGTGTGTGTGTGTGTCCATTGGTTCATTTAATAATTAGTCTCTTTGTATTAGCAGCACGCACACATATATAAGTGTAAACATATAGGTATAGAGATATTGATGTGTGCTAAGAAGTCAGGGTTTAATATGAACATATATGAGTCATGACTAAAAGACATGCCACAAATGTACACCAAAGGAACCAAAGGGGATTTTTAGTCTATGAAATAGACTCCAGTGAGAGGGCATTAGTGACCTTGTAGGCTCAACTCTTGGACAGTAGTGCATCTCCTTAGTAAGCCAACACAGTTTGCCTCATCCTAATAAGCAGTGTTTGGCACAGAGAAAATTCCCTCAGATTTGCTAGCTCATGGCCTAGATTTTATTCTTGTCACGGGCTTTACTGCTGGTGTAACATTAGGCAAATTGCCTAACCTTCTGAACTTTGATCTTGTCTACAGAAGTGCACCCAGAAACTGCAGCATTCCCTTTTTACCAGGCTACTGAGAGATTCATGTGAGTACTATGATAAGGCTGTCATGTAACCGCTGCTCCCACCCTCCCACCCCCGTATGCTCCTGCGTGGTGCCACAGCTGTAGATAACTGTAGAAGCTGTCTTAGTTAGGGTTGCTATTGATGTGATAAAGTACCATGACCAAAGCAGGAAAGGGTTTATTTGGTTTATGCTCCCACTATTCATCATCAAAGAAATCAGGATAGGAAGGCAGGAGCCAACACAGAGGCCATGGAAGGGTGCTGCTTACTGGCTTTCAACCCTTGTCTTGCTCAACCTGTTTTCTTATAGAACCCAGGACCACCAACCCAGGGGTGGCCCCACCCACGGAGCCTAGCCTTCCATATCAATCACTAAGAAGATGCTCAACAGGCTTGCCGGCACACTGATCTTATGGAGGCATTTTCTTAATCGAGGCTCCCTCCTCTATGATGACTCTAGTTTGCGTCAAGTTGTCATATAACTGTCCAGCACAATGGCCTGTGATTTTGAAAGGGTACACTGTTACATAGCCTTCTCTCTAGAAATAGAAATACCGGTTGTACCTGCTTGAACCCAGACACCAAAAGATACACCTTTGCTCTTTGTCCCATTTTTTTTCTTAGTTATTCAAGACAGGGTTCCTCTCTGTAGCCTTGACCATCCTGGAGCTTACTTTATAGAGCAGTCTGCCCTTGAACTCAGAGAGATAGGCCTGCCTCTGCCTCCCAAGTGCTGGGGTTAAAGGCATGCATCAGTACTTCCAAGACAGTCCCTGCTTTGTGTAAACCAACAGTTAGTATAACAAAAGTCAGAACTCCCTAGGCCTTGGTACTCCATGGCTAACTATCAAAGCTGAAGCTAGTGAGGACTCTAGCATCACAGGAGCTGCTGCGTGTGGTCAGGCAGATTGCTGGCTTGCAAGGGAAGTGGTTTCCAAGACATGGGACCCAAACATGCTGCACTGTCCTGCTACCGTGCCTGCTACAGTGTGCTGGCATCTATGTTCACTTCAAAGAGGACACTGCCTGGGGTGGGGGTGCCTCAGGAAGCACTCTATGAGACAGACAGGTCACTATGGCTTGTGGGATGGTCTGGCCTTGGTTTAGGGAGAAATCCTGCCTCTTGCCGAGTGCTCATAATTAACCAACACATGTAAACTCATTTTACAAAAGGATGTGCTACAAAAAGCACTGGAATTTTCACTGTTTGTAACCACTTGTGAGAAACATGTTTTAAAAAAAATTAAATAAAAAAGGAATTTACGTCACGACTGTGGCATTCCAAAGGGTTTTCTGACTGGTAACATTTCTCTAGTAAATGTTTATATGCTGAAGTAGGGCAAGGGCTTAAAGCATTCCCACTGAAATAAGAAGCAAGGCAAAAGTTCCTACTATCTTTACTCCTATTCAAAATGGTGCTTGAAATCTCAGCCAAAGCAAATAAAACAAAAAGGGAAGAGGATGTGGGTATGAAAAGAACCTAGACTATCCCTGTGTGCAGATGTGGTCTAGTGAGAGACGACCCTGAAGACGCTGCTTGAAAATTCTTAGATCTGATAAACACTTTCAGTGAGGTGCAGGACAGAAAACTAATCTACAGCCAATAGTAGGCTGCCTGTAGACAGATAATGTGCAAATAAAATCACAAAACAACTCCATTCTCAGTTGCCTCTAAAAAAAAAAAAACTGGCAATAACCCTAAGCAAGGAAGTAAGACACCTTTACAGTGAAAAATTTAAAACACTAAAAAAATGAACTGAAGAGGATACTAGAAGAAGAAAGCCCTCTAAGCTCACGTATTATTGGCTTTGGTGCCCATTGACACCAAAGTTTAACTGGGAAATGCATTTTCATAACTGAATGAGAAACTAATTTGCTTATTATGCTTCACTTGTTGAATTTTATGCGTAATGATCTTCCATTTTACCCAATTCATTGTTTATAAGGCATTTCTAGCTCTTCAGAGTAGGTGGGATCTGCACCTATCCACTGAATTATAGAAAAAAGTTTGAGAACAGGTTTGTGTCTCTATTTGTCTTCCAGATTCAGTCAAATTTCCTTTATTTTAGAATGGATACAGGTAATGTCAGTACTTTTAGAAAATCTGTGGTAAAATCCTGAGGACATTATTAGATATTGCTGTCTTATTTTCCTGGACACATTGTATTTCCAAGAAGAGTTCCGGAAGTACCATAGGATCATGGGGGAAGAAACTTGCAGGCTGGACCAAGGTTGGCAGATGGAAGGCAAGGCTGGCTTGAAAGAATTTATGAGAGGTTCCAGAAATCAGGAGGGAGAGAGAGTGTGTGTGTGTGCTGGTTTTAAGGTTATAATGGGATGACAAGGAAGTAAAAAAAATTCCAATGAGATAATCCATCAACTTCAAACCATCCTATCAAAACGAGTGAAAGCAAAACAAAACAACAAACATCCAACAAGACAATGGGAAAACAAAGGACCGAAGGGACTGAAGCTCAGGGTTAATTCCTAGTCAAATTGTGTTTCAACAGCAGTGGGGTTTTTCTTTTTTTTCCACTTGTAAATGATGAGCACATGATTATACTTTCCAAACGCAGAATTTTCTCAACCCACTTCTCTCTTACGAAGTCCTCATGTAAGCATGAGAAAACACTTAAAAATCATCTGAGATATTTTCTATTTACTCAGAAACTAGATCCTCTAAACTATATTTAAAACTCAGTTTAAATTTTATGTTTATGGTCATGCCAAACTCTTCTGATGACAGATTAAGCATAGAATTTTAAAACTTGAATAATAGGACATTTAGAAATAACTAACAATTATGTGGCTTCGTTCCTCTCAGTATAGAATGTACCTGCAGAATTGATGGCAGGATTTTCAGAAGAAAGAGCATAAATTCTTTCTTACCAAATGCAACTGTTCAAGTGTTTCTTATCAGTTGAGCTGAGCTCTAAACATACAGATAGTGTTAAGAATTAAGTCCTTTCATTCTCTGCTGCTAATGATTAATTAGGATATGCACATGTAAAACACTGAATTAATACAGTTAGGAAAAGACTGGGTTGTTATTAATCTGTATTTTAAATTTATGGAACTTCATCAGTCAGTAAATGAACTGAGCTCCTAGTCCATTATGATAAATTTGATTTATTTTTTTAGACTTTGGTATTTATGATTATACTATAATATAAATGCAAGGTAGACATGCAGATAATTTTTCTACTCAATTATCAAACTAAAAATATATACACCTAGTGTGAAAAGCCTGAATTTGTGAGTTAGCAATACAAATACATTCCAGGACTTAAGTGCTGCATACTTGCTTATGCCTCCAGACTCACACTAGGACAGGGCTAAGCATGACTATTGACTTCAAATAAATAGTGTCCACTCTTTCTAGGAAGCTTAAAGAGAAATTCATCATTTGTTGAAGAAAGAACTATCTCCTTTCTTTAGTTTCTTTCTTTTCCAGTTTTTGGGTAAACCCGCTCACCCCTGGTGGAATTATTTCCATAGGCAGGCATTCTTTTACATTCTGTTCATCTATGTCTTCAGAGACTTGTCTGTTATATCATTTCAGGATGCCTTTGAGTCATAAAACAGCAAGGAAACACTTGTTCCTTCTCCTTCATTATTTGTGTTTGGTATCTCCTGTGTTTGGTTATATATTTCATACACTTTCCTGAAGATGAGGACATGAAATGAGATCATAGAAAGTCGATTTCTTTCATTGTCTAACTAGATATGAAACAAGAATGCTTTCCTGGCCACTCAGTAGTCCCTATAAAAGTAGGTACCATGGGAACAATTTGGATGATAGTCTTGACTAACTCACCTTTTGAGGTAAGTAAGATAACTGGTCTACTACTAATTATCTTTCTATTGTTTCAGAGAAAGTATGTCACAGTGGCAAAGACCATCATCACTATCATTTAGGTGTGTGTTCTTCTACTGTCTCTTCTAAAAAACAAAAACAACAACAACAACAACAAAAACCACAAGAAAGAGATTCACATCAGATGAAAATATTCCACGGCAGACCTGTTTCACACACAGCCAGAGCTGGGATGGTGACACAAAACTTCTAAACATCCTCCATGATTGTTCTCATTGCTCTGGCTTTTTCTCAGTTTATATTTGAGGCAATGTGGGCTTCATGGGAGATTCTAATTTAGAAAGGATGAGAAAGACATGGAAGCCCTATAATCCGATTCTCCCCTTCCTCATGCAAATTCCTTATTACCAATAAATAAAAGAATATTTTGAATGAGAAATACATGTAATTCAGTTCTTAGTTTTTAAAATACGTCGTTTCCATGCAAAGGCCCAAAACAAAATGTTCAAATGGGAGATACAGAGCACAGTAAGGAACAATAGTTGTGAACAGTTTAAACGTTTATGTAAAATTTGATGTTTTACATAACTTTAATGAATTGACAAAGTCTTGTGGGGAAAACAGCTCCAGATGGCAAACATACGCAAGAGATTTAGTCAAACAACTTTTTGGCAAAGATTATATGATTTTGTAATTGGGAAGGAACCAATGAAATGTGAGCTGAGTCTGGTTAATGGTCTACAGTTATTGGTTAAAGAAGTATATTAGAGCAGGTTTCCCTCCACACATCTCACCTCTCCTATTAACCCCACAAGCCTCTGGCACAATGAAGTGGGTGACCTTCCTCTTCCTCCTCCTCTTTGTCTCTGGCTCTGCTTTTTCCAGGGGTGTGTTTCGCCGAGATGCACGTAAGAATTTTATTTTTTTACTGCTTCACTTTAACTTACTTTCCTAGTAATGGAAGCCCTGCATTTTAAGAGAGTTAAGGTTTCCTTTAGTGCTTATTTCTAGACGTTGATGATTTTTTGCATCTGAGAACCCTTGTGTGGTTATATTATTAATATACTTTAGACACCTTAGGTGAAAATAATGAGGGGATTTTTTTCAAAGTTTAGTTTTAAATTTCTTTTAATTTTAAAGAAATGCTAGACAGAGTGACTTAAACTATAGTAAATATAGCTGAAGCCAGAATCTTCACAATCTTGAAGGCATGGTTACTCTATCATGCTATACTAAAAACTAAATGTGTGTGTTGCTAATTTTATAAATGGAGCTTCCATTTGTATTTACTTTTATTTCAGATTGTCTTAGTAGATCCTTAGACACATGACAAAAGCATTGACTCTTAGGTTTGAATGCAAAGCTATAAACACTTAGGTAGTTTTAAAGCAGTATTCCTGGTAAAAGGGTAGTTCTTTAAATGTAGAAGGAAGCAGTCACTGGCAGATTCATTTTGTTGTTGTTGTTGTTTTGTTTTTTTTTTAATTTTTTTGTAGAGATTAGATGCCAGTGTCATAAAGTAAAGGAATAACTTAAGTGTGTGGAAAGAAGTATGAAAAGCAGCATTATAATTAGTTGGTTTCATCAATATTTAAATATGTTTTGTGGTTTTTGTCTCCCTGTTCCCGCAGACAAGAGTGAGATTGCTCATCGGTTTAATGATTTGGGAGAACAACATTTCAAAGGCCTGTAAGTTAAAAAGTTGAAAGTCAGTTTAATGTTTCTGGTAATATTAGTTCCAGTTCTAAATTGCCTTTTTCCCTCCTTGAGTGCACAAAATTGTAGGGCAGCATTGTCCAATAGAAATATCTCTGTTGATTGAAAGACTGTGAACCTGTGCTGAGCATATGGCAGCCGGAGGACACATGGTTACTGGGCACTTGAAACATGGCAAGTCTAAGTGAGGAGCACACATTCAAATGATATTTAACACATATTAAATATATCTATCCACTTGTGGCTAATGGCTGCTTTAGTGGAGAATGAGATTCTGGAGCCCACATTAAACTTGTGAAGAATCGAATCTTAGTTTTCTTTCTAGAAAGGTCTATGATATATAGTTCCTTGAGCAGCTAACTTGTTAATTCTTCTTTACACAACAAGATTCCATGGTATAATGAGAATATTATTTTGTCGTTGTAGTACTGGAGACTCCCACATGTAAAGCAAGTGATCTATAATTGTCATATCCACAACTGTAAAAATGTTTTAATATAGTAAAAATGAGAAGTTTATTTTTTTAAAAGATCAGTAGTGTCATATACCCCTGATAAACAGAGGTATATGGATTAGAAAAGAAATAACTCAAAGGACTTATATAATGTCTAGCCTTGACAATGAAATGTATTTAGAACATAGTTTGCTTGTTCACCCCATGTTCGTAAATTTACTGACACACATATGCTTGTATACTTCAGCACGGTAGGAATCCATGTTCTTTTTGCTTGGAAAGGCACTTCTTCCTGGTTATGCCTCAGAGAAGAGCTGACAGGAATAGACTTTCTAGAGAGTTCTAAGAAAGATATACAAAATATAGATGGTATACATGTACACAATTTACCGTTTAGGAAAGTCAACTACTTCATAGTTAAGTTTTATTTCTATGTCTGTTTTTCAGAGTCCTGGTCACCTTTTCCCAGCATCTCCAGAAATGCCCATATGAACAACATGTGAAATTAGTGAATGAAATAACCGAATTTGCAAAAACATGTGTTGCTGACGAGTCTGCTGCTAACTGTGACAAATCAATTGTAAGTACATTCTGATTTTGAGGATCCCTTTGCCTCTTTTATGTAATTCTGAGTGTTTAAAGGGAAAACAAATACTTTCTCCCATACCTAAGGCCCAGGAAACACTGTGGAAGAGGGGCAGAATGATTGTTAGAGCCAGAGGAACAGGGATTTTGCTATGAGATTGTCTCCTAGTAATGTCACAAGCTAGACTCAAAAAGTCTCACCAACATGACTGGCCAAATGTGAGCTTAACAGTGACAGCACAATAGATGTGCCAGGGTGGATGAAAGACCCCAACGCCTCAACCCTACACTACAGGCAAACAAGGAATGCCAAGAGCAGGAGAAATTGGCTTCTCCAGGGAAGGGAGCACCAACTGGTTAATGCAATACCAAGGGTCAGCCCTGAAAACATTCATCCAAGTAACATTATACAAACTAACAGGCTATATTTAGGAATATATGTGCATATACGTAAATATATATACATATATATATATATATAACACAATTAATGAGAAATGAGCTCATAGATCTGAAGGAGAATAAGGGGGCATATGTGGGTGGAT
>CABHPQ010157833.1:0-25000 GCA_902168405.1 Peromyscus aztecus | reverse complement strand
TTTATGAGGCATTGGTTTTCCACGCGCCACCCACATTCTTTCAGTAGATAATTCTGCCAAAGGAAAACATAACTATTATGTCAGAACTAGCATTCTAATAATGCTAGTTATTGTAACTAGTGAATTTTTATATTTTCTTCATGTCAGTTAGTTTTGAATTTCCTTGTTATAAATGGTATATTTTCATTGCTTTCTGACAAATACAACATGATAATAATTCTTTGATGGGGAAATTTTCTTTTTAGGGTAGTAGCTCGTATGAGCCAGAAATTCCCCAACGCTGACTTCACAGAAATTACCAAATTGACAACAGACCTTACCAAAATCACCAAGGAGTGCTGCCACGGTGACCTGCTTGAATGCGCAGATGACAGGGTAAAGAGTTGTTGCATGCTCACAGTCAGTGAGTGGATGTGTTTGGCTGCATCGGTGAACACTGGTGGTGGTTGACATGGTCTCTGGGCTCTCCTTTATTCTACCAAGTTTTCTTGCTTTGTGGCACTTTCCAAAAACAAACAAACAAATAAACAAATAAACAAAATAACAGAACAAACAAAAAAACAGAAAAAAAAAACCCAAAAAACAGTTTTCGGAATTGTTAAATGACCTGAAACTCCTCTGTTCAGCCACATTCTGTAGAGGCTTAAATGGAAAGAGAACAGTTACAAATGTAGATTTCTAAGATGTTTTGGGGAGAGAAGTGGGGCTGGAGACCTCACAGGTTGGAGAGGCTTTTAAAGAATGATGCCCTAATCCCTCCATAGTCTTTCCCCTAATTAACTGTGTGTTAAGTACATAAATCTTTGCTGTGACCTCACTTTCTCCAAAGTTGTACTATTATCTCCTTCACTTCCCCCCTTTAGTTGTGTATGGTCTAGAGCAGGATGACCCTTGCTTTACCCACATGACAAAGGTGTGCGGGAAAATGTAGCAAAGATAACTTCTCTAAACATTTGTTTTCCTTTCTCACAGGCGGAGCTTGCCAAGTACATGTGTGAAAACCAAGCATCTATCTCTAGCAAACTGCAGGCTTGCTGTGACAAACCAGTGTTGCAGAAATCCCACTGCATTGCTGAGGTGGAGCATGATGACATGCCTGCTGATCTGAGTTCATTACCTACTTATTTTAATGATGGTAAAGTGTGCTTCAAATATAATGAGGCCAAAGATATCTTCCTGGGCAAGTGAGTAGACACCATTCCTTTGTTTTTGATTTTTTCTTTTTTTCGATGCAGGGTCTCACTGTGTAGCTCTGACTGTCCTGGAACTCACTATGTAGACCAGGCTAGACTCCCGAGTGCTGGGATTAAAGGCATGTGCCACGATGCCTGGCTCCTTTCATAGTTTTGGCAGAGTTGAAAGGATTAGGAAGCCTCACCAGGCTTTCTTTGGAGTTACCATGAAATCTGTGGCTCTCAGTAAATTGTTCATCTTTGTCATTCTCAGCCTTTAAAATTTACCTGAAAATTATGTTAAGTAATTTAAAATATTGTTATGAAATCATACATGCATTTAGCATAAGCTCAATGTTCCTTACTTCATAGGGATATTTCTGGAAATCTTTAGAAATATTCCATGAATATATATATTGTATGTATCACTTAATCATTCTTATAAGCATATTTCTTAAATATCTAATGCATTTGGACATATTATGTATTATTTAAGTATCTCCTTTCCTGTCCACCCATACTTATCCATATCTGTGATGACAGGAAGGATATATATCTATATATATGTGTGTGTGTGTTTATATATATACATATAAAGTGTTGTATCGATATTTATGTATAAAGCATACATATACATATAAATATCAATATGACACCACGTGTTTCATATTTGGTTGAAAATACCGGAATATCACAGTGCGGCAAGGCAGGATACAATTAATAACAAATGACTATATGTTTGCAGTAACTGCAACAAATAATTTTAGCATTTTTTTATTCGATTATGATTGTACCCTATGCATTAAATAGTACTTAATAAAAGATTTTACTCATATGTAGAAGAAAAAGAAATTTTTAATATTGTGTCTATTTACACATTTGTTGAGATATTTTATAGACTTAATTCAAAATAAACCAGATATACAGTAAAAAAATCTATGAATCAAGCATTTAATATGCACCAGTTTCTGTGTGCTTTGATAGAGTGTGCCATGTATTTATCCCAACCCACCTTGTAAGAGAGATGCTATCCTTCTTTCCTTTCTATATGGAGGAGGTTCATGCACTGATAGTGTTAATTAGTTGCCCCTGCAGAACAGTAAAATACATCTTGGTGGGAAAGCTGAACCTGGGAAGAGTTATCTCTGGATCCCAAGTTCTTGCTGCTTAACTTCCTGCATGAAGCTCATTCCAATGCAGGACACCAGGAATGTGCATCACTATTGAGATTACTGATGTGAGTCTATTACTTGCTCATCTATTTAACTCAGTCTATGTTCATCTTCATTAGGTTTTTGTATGAATATTCAAGAAGGCACCCTGACTACTCTGTTTCCTTGTTGCTAAGACTCACTAAGACATATGAAGACACACTGGAAACATGCTGTACTGAAACTGATCCTCCCACATGCTGCGGCGATGTGGTATGTTTCCATAGACCAAGAGCACAGCAGCTCCTGGCAGCACTTCCTATAAGGAGAAAGAAAGCGATGGACTAATGAGAATTGATATATAGGTCAATTCAGATATTTTCTTGAGATGTAAGCAAACCTGAACTCTTAAAGTTATTAATCATTATAGGGTAAACACTGGATAAAATATAAGGAAACCTTGAATAGTCACTCTAAAAATGGAAGGTTTGACGAAAGAAAGGAATCTTTACTTGTACAAAATCTTTATCATAGTTTTTCTCTTTTTATATTCTTGAGAATAAAATAGAGTAAATTCAAATGCCAACTAAAAGAGATTTAACTAAGATTTAAAGACAGTTAACCCGATCCTCCAAATTGTTAACTATTAGCATTAATATCTCAAAGGAGTTTGTATACTCTTCTACTTTAAAATACTTTCAAACATTTTGGAGAAGGTTTTGGAGCATGTTTGTTGTGGAGGACATCAGGGTTGCTGTCAACACACGCTGGTTTCTGACTTCTTTGGGCCAGAAGAGAGTCATACTTTACAAAGAAGCTGCCTAGTACCAGGCACTAATCTGTGACTGAATCTGGAAGTAGACTTTCTCATCTCAGAGACCTCAAGATCCAACTAGAGAGATTGCCTGAAAATAGTGGCTCTGTCTATTGAAGGTCTGCTGTTCACTAGGTGTGATTTTAATTTCATCCACTTAGTTGGTTAACAGAACAGTTCTAGTTAAGTACACTTAATGCCACTGGAGAGGGGATCAGCCTGAAGCTTAGACATGGGAAGAACAGTTGCACAACAAGAAAACAAGTCAGATGACCTGGTGCAAACACAGCCATTCAATCCCAGAGCCTGAAGATTCTTATTGACTTGCACCAAATGACCTTGCAAATAAAAGGAACAATTTAAATGTAATGTGACAGACATGACAGGGAAGATCTCCTGAAGTGTCTTTGGACAGAAGGAAGGGAGAAATGCGAATGACCTACACTGGGCTCTCGGGAAGGATGCTGTAAACACAATTCTTTATGTTGCAGCTTGGTGACCTTCCTCCTGTGGTAGAAGAGACCAAGAACTTAGTCAAAACTAACTGTGCACTTTTTGAGAATCTCGGAGAGTATGGATTCCAAAATGTGTGAGTAGTTTTTCAGCTATTTTTTCTCTGGTCAATTTGTAATTATTTAAAACAACATATAGGCCACCCAGCATATGGCCTTAGTAATGAAAAGACATTCTTTATAATCCCTATCTATCAAAAAACTCTGGAGAGGAGTTAACTTCCTTTATAGAATGGAGAGGACTATATCCCTGTATAATATAAAACACTGGTCTCTTGGAAGTATATAGTTTTGAGGGCTCATAGCAAACCTTGATACATTGGAGCTGGGAGTATCCTTCGAAGGTTAGGTAGAGTTTATGAGCAAACAGTAGAACAATATAGGGTAGAACAAGAAGTAGTATACTTTGGACAGCAGAAGCTCAAGAATTGATAGAAATGCTGAACACAAAAATATAACAAAAGATTTAGATAACATTCAAATATTACATGAATAAGGGTTCCGTTTGGGAAACATTAGAACTTGGGAGTTAAACCTAAACTTTGATAGTTGTGACCTTGTATTCCTATGGAATTTCATTTCTAGAAGAGATAGAGACTGAATGGCCTGCTGGAGTAATGTCACAATTCCATAGAACCTTGTCTATGGAAGTACAGTGAAGAGACATTTTTTTCTTGTTCAGGTCCTTTACACTTTTAGTGCTCTTCTAACTCTAGCATTTGGAGTTGACATGATTTCATCACTTGAAAACATTATAGTCATACACTGACTTTTATTATTACGGTGCATTGTTAAATACTAGATGTTATTAGATGCTAGATAATGTGCCAGGCAGACACGTTATTTCCTTTCATTTAATCCTTTCACTTTCTCTATTAAACCAGCCATCTTTTCACAACTATCTTTAAAGTTTATCATAGTGTTGATATGTGTAAGTTTGTGATAGAATTTATTTCAAGCAACACCAAGCACATTAATACTGTTAGACTAGATAAACATAACTCACTTCCTTGTGATTATAGTACAGATCTAAGACAAAGATCATGTACTCCAGGAAGATTTCATGGCCACTTAATTAGTTGCTCAGGATAAGGTCTTCCTCCAATACTATGCTATTATCCTAGAAGTGAAGAACTTTGGTTCATGTGGGGGAAAAAAAGCTTAGTTGACTTGGGGTAAATTTTTTCTTGTTGAAATATTTTTCACCAGACCAGTTTCCTGCCTGGATGGAAATATAAGTTATTTTTTATAACAGGCTCCTAGTTCGTTACACCCAGAAAGCACCTCAGGTGTCGACTCCAACTCTCGTGGAAGCTGCAAGAAACCTAGGAAAAGTGGGCAGCAAGTGCTGTGTGCTTCCTGAAGCAAAGAGACTGCCCTGCATGGAAGACTATGTGAGTCTTTTAAACTACGATAAAGTCAGCAGTGCTGGGCTTTTGTCTTTAGACTTTGACAAATCTGACTTTTAGGAGCAAAGGTGTGCTAATATGTGCATATGTTTATGGTAGCTGATATGGGCACCTATATTTAACTTAAAGAGAATTTTTATAGGTCATATGTTTGGTTTCAAAGATAAATAAATCACTCTGGCAGTCAAGGCTGAATTCATAATTGTTAATTCAATATGGCAATTCTTTTAGTGCATCAGAAAGTGAGTGTCTGTGGATCTATTGACTGTTCTGCTCCTCTGCCTGCCTGTTCCTTAGCTGGCTGCAATCCTGGACCGGGTATGTGTGCTGCATGAGAAGACCCCAGTGAGCAATCAGGTCACCAAGTGCTGTACTGGATCTGTGGTGGAAAGGCGACCATGCTTCTCTGCTTTGCCTGTTGATGAAACATATGTCCCCAAAGAATTTAAAGCTGAGACCTTCACCTTCCATGCTGATATCTGCACACTTCCAGAGAAGGAGAAGCAGATCAAGAAACAAACGTGAGCCATATTTTCTTACTGAAGAGGTCTGTACTATAGACAGGGAGAACTGTCAAATGGATAATTTTTTTGGTGCAGTGATTACATACCTTAGAGAGAAGTGTTTAGATGTTGGCATTATTGAGTTGAAAGAGTGTCAACTTTTTTCTATCTGAAAAAGATGTATTAAAATCTTTCATATGGATTATTTTTAACACTGATGACAAAAACCACAGAAGAATACAATTCCAGTTGAGGCACAGTAGAAAATTATAAATAGCTAACTGGTGAACTTATATAGATATAAAATTGGACATAGATATCATAGGAGAATTTATTTCAAGGTATGAATAATTATCTGTATTTGTTCCATGATATTGCCATTGCAGAGACAAGACAAGACCACAGGGTGACTTCTGAGAACAGGAAAAGAAAGAGCTTGAAATGCACAAAGAGGGTATACCCCTCTTTACTCTCGGGGGAGGTTCCAATAGCATGAAATGTAGCAAGAGGTTGTCATCATCTTTGGGGACCTGTGATGGTGGTCCAGACCGTGTTACAAAACTCATCCCCCACCCAACTCTTTTTCTCTGGTACTAATGTTCTACAGGTATCAATGACAGAGACACAGCAGTCTCTTCTTGCTTGGCTTGTTTTAATTCTTATAACATCTCCATTATTAGCTTCAAATGGGGCAGATGTTAGAGAGCCACATTCTGTATATTAATTGCAAAGAGAGAAGTCTTTTAGGAAATTTCCGGAAACTACGTAAAACATTGAGTAACTTGCGTTGATTGATGTAGCATGAATCTTAAAGAGTCTTATTAATAAAATCAAACCTCAGCCAGGTATTGGGGTGAACACTGGAAGATCAGAGAGACAGAACGAGCCACAGCTATCTCACCTCGCCGGATCCTCAGCTGATCTAGTTTCCTCAGACTGGAGGCCTCTGAGTCTTCATATCCGAATGAGTCTCAGCTGAACTGCTGCTAGAAGCCTGAATGCTTAACCAGGCCAAATGCTTCTCCAGGCCAAATGCCTACCCAGGCCAAATGTCTCTCCAGGGCAAATGCCTCTCCAGGACAAATGCCTCTAGTTTCTGGTCCTCACGCCTTATATACCTTTCTGCTTTCTACCACCACTCCCTGGGATGAAAGGCTTGCTTTCTGGGATTAAAGGCGTGGGTCACCATGCTTGGGTGTATCCTTGAACACATGGATTTCTACCTCTGGAATGCTAGGATTAAAGGCGTGTGCTACCACTGCCTAACCTCTATGTTTAATATTGTGGCTGTTCTGTCTCTGACCCCAGATAAGTTTATTAAAGTACACAATATTTTGGGGAACACAATACCACCACAATTATTCCATTTGATCCAGTCCTAGCCTAGTGCACTTATTACCTTCATACACAGTCAAGAATATTAAGATTAGTATTGGCAATGGCATGCTTGGTCCTGGAAGCCAAAGTCACTTGGCTCCAAGATGTGTAATCTTGAACTGTGGCTTCACATCCTTGCTGTCTTGGTTTCCTGCATGGGAGTCAACATTTCTTTGCTCTTCCTGCTCTCTGTCCTAATGCAGGGCACTTGCTGAGCTGGTGAAACACAAACCCAAGGCTACAGGTGACCAGTTGAAGACCGTAATGGGAGAATTTGCAGCTTTCTTGGATAAGTGCTGCAAGGCTGATGACAAGGAGGCCTGCTTCTCTGAAGAGGTAATAGAGCTTTTTGCACTTTGATATGTTCAGTTTCCATTTGTGTGCATTTGGTCAGGTTGGGGCTGAGACACTCATATGCTGAATAATGTGATCAATCTAGATTGTGATCACTACAGAACTGTAATACAAATTGACTTACATAGTTCTTAATTTGTATGTTCTACCACACTGCAGCATATAAAATGTTTGTAATGGCCATTCAGTTCCAAATTTATGACACTTAAGAACATAGAAATATTTGTAAAGCCCAGAATCATTAACTCATTTAAACCTTGTCTTGAAATGTTACACTTTGAATTGACTTATTTCACACTTGAGGGGAGAACATTTACAATTACATGTCTGAATCATTTCACATTCCCCCCCATGGGCTAACAAGAGTTTACTTTAGTCTTTTGGATACAACAGATATCGGTGAGCTTTGTTTTAGAGTTCTAGGAGAACTGTAATTAAGTTTTGCAAGGCATGTGAATTTACATTATAATCACTGAAAGCTGTGGAGGTGCAAATTCTAATAATCTTGCTAAAACTTTTCTAACATGTATCATTTGTGTGTGTGTGTGTGTGTGTGTGTGTGTGTGTGTGTGTTTTCAGGGCCCAAAACTTGTTGCTGCAAGCCAAGCTGCCTTAGCCTAAACACATCACAATCACAAGCATCTCAGGTAAGCGTATTTGGGATTTTATTTAAAAAGTAATCATACTCATTTTTTCCTGAAACGGCTAAGATTTGCTGACCATTTGGCAAGAGCCATGCAGGCTAGCACCTGCCACCACTCTTAGGCCCTCACATATATTAACCCATTTGGGTTCCATTTGCAGATAAGAAAATGAATACACAAACATCTAGATCAATGCAATTTACCCAAGGGACAGCCAAACTAGAGAGAGAAGGAGCCAAACTGGAGAATTCACACCAGAGCTGAGGACTTAATCATGGCTCTGTTCTGACTTAAATGGTGCACTACATGGAGTCACACATGTTAGCCCAGTCAAGGGTAGCCTAAGAATAAAACTGAAACCATGTGAAAGAACATTTATTAAGTCAAAACAGTTGTGTATTGTTGATTCTGCAGAGTTTGAGCCAATACTTCTGTAAATTCATTTCACCAGATCTGATGGAACTATCTTATGGGGGTTCCTGTTTCATAATCAATGATCTGGTTCCAAATCTCTGATGTGTCACGTGCCAAGCTTTGACAAAATTTATATTTAGATTTCAAAACAGCTCCCTTTGAAAATGTAGATAATTGAACTCAGCTATGTTGATCAATGTTGTTGAAATATTTTGGAAGAGAATTTAAAAAATAGACCAACAATGGAATAAGATGGTAAAAGGAAATTGTTTCTCCATATGAAAACACATACATATTTTGTATTCAAGCAAAAAACCTACAGACATAGGGTTATTTCAAAATTATTTCCATTTTAGAAGGAAAAGGAAATTTTGTTGAATTCTGGGAAGACAGCTTTTATTTTTAATAAATTAGGGAGTATGTAGGTCTTGAGAAATCGTGAGACCTCTGACCTGACACTTGAGGGCCCTGATGGGACCAGTGATGAAGAGGAGGTGTCAGAACAGGCAACAGTGTATCCTCTGTCCCCTGAGTGAGGGAGTTCAGCTAAGTGTAGATCATGCTTAGGCTGTCTACACTGGGGAAAATTACAAGAAGAATCTAAGAGAGTCAACATTTCTAAAAATAGGTTTGGAAATCATATTCCATTTTAATAAGAGCACTTACATTTCCCTTTCTGTTTTTCAGTCTACCCAGAGAAAAAGAGAGACATGAAGACTCAAGTCTTACTCATCTTTCCTGTTGGTGTAAAATCAACCTCCTAAGGAATACAGTTTTCTTTAAACATTTGACTTCTTTTCTCTGTACTGCAATTAATAAAAAGTGAAAATAATCTACTTTGTAGTCCAGGACTGTATTTTCCAAAGGCATGCTCCCCCTGACAGCTTCGTAGGCTCTGGGAAACACTCAGGTGCTCTTCACCCTCACAGCCTGTAGGCACTGGGAAGCACTCAGTTTTCTCTCTTCTTGACCTTCAGCAGAGAATCTAGCTCCTTATGGGCAACCCAATGAAAATAAATATCAATACTCTCCTGAGTTGTGATTAGTGAGCATATAAACTAAATTCAACATCATGAGAGTTCTGAATGAGAGACTAAAAGCTTATGAACCATGGCTTTCCTTTGTCAGTGGGACTCTAAGAATGAGTTGGGGACAAAGGAGACAGGAATGGTTTAAAGGTGGCTCAGTGAACCGGTAAAGTAAGTGATCGAGAAAAATTTACTACAGTTGAGGATGATAGCATAAAGTCTCAAGAAGCAATGTTGGAAGAGGGGACTGGTTGATCTGGAGGGGTGCTTCAGCACACTGGATTGAGGAAGAGGGGACTGGGTGATCTGGAGGGGTGTTGAAGGACACTGGATTGATGAAGCACAAGAGTTGGGTGGTGAAAGTGTCTTATAAAAAATTTAGAATTTATATTCAATGCTAGATTCTTTTCTCTGCTCTAGGAGGCAATTGCTCATGTATACTCTGGTCTATGAGTTTTGTAGACTTAACCCAAGCATTGTCTATGAATTTACATATATAGTAATTCATAGCCATATGAAATTTATATTATTATATCCTTGGTTTCAAATTGTGCATATTATTCTACAACCGGCTCTTAGTGATCCTTTATAGTTTCATTTAAAGCATAATACTTGAAAAGATGAGGAGACCTCATTTAAAGAAAGGTCCTTTTCAATCCTCTTAGACGCCACACTCACCTCTCCACACTCAACCTGTGCTTTGGCCTCCTGATGAAAGTATCCAAGGCAGGAGAGAGACTGGAAGGATAGAATGAAGATTGGGACCTGGCCTGGTGGAAACCAGGAAGTACAGCAGACAGTTTTGAGTAAGGTGTTGCTATTCACTCCAGTGAGAAGGCATTAATGACCTTGTAGGCTCAACTCTTGGACAATAGTGCATCTCCTTAGTAAACCAACACAGTTTACCTCATCCTAATAAGCAGTGTTTGGCATAGAGAAAATTTCCTCAGATTTGCTAGCTCATGGCCTAGATTATATTCTTGTCCCAGTCTTTACTGCTGGTGTAACATTAGGCAAATTGCCTAACCTTCTGGACTTTAATCTTGTCTACAGAAATGCATGCAGAAACTGCAGCATTGCCTGTTTTACCAGGCTACTGAGAGATTCATGTGAGTACTATGATAAGGCTGTCATGTAACCGCTGCCCCCACCCCACCCCACCCACCCCGTATGCTCCTGCATGGTGCCACAGCTGTAGATTACTGTAGAAGCTGTCTTAGTTAGAGTTGCTATTGATGTGAAAAAGTACCGTGACCAAAGCAGGAAAGGGTTTATTTGGTTTATGCTCCCACTATTCATCATCAAAGAAATCAGGATAGGAAGGCAGGAGCCAACACAGAGGCCATGGAGCGGTGCTGCTTACTGGCTTGCTCCCCATGTCTTGCTCAACATGTTTTCTTATAGAACCCAGGACCACCAGCCCAGGGGTGGCCCCACCCACGGAGCCTAGCCTTCCATATCAATCACTAAATAAGAAGATGCTCAACAGGTTTGCCGGCACACTGATCTTATGGAGGCATTTTCTTAATCGAGGCTCCCTCCTCTATGATGACTCTAGTTTGCGTCAAGTTGTCATATAACTGTCCAGCACAATGGCCTGTGATTTTGAAAGGGTACACTGTTACATAGCCTTCTCTCTAGAAATAGAAATACCGGTTGTACCTGCTTGAACCCAGACACCAAAAGATACACCTTTGCTCTTTGTCCCATTTTTTTTTCTTAGTTATTCAAGACAGGGTTCCTCTCTGTAGCCTTGACCATCCTGGAGCTAACCTTATAGAGCAGTCTGCCCTTGAACTCAGAGAGATAGGCCTGCCTCTGCCTCCCAAGTGCTGGGGTTAAAGGCATGCATCAGTACTTCCAAGACAGTCCCTGCTTTGTGTAAACCAACAGTTAGTATAACAAAAGTCAGAACTCCCTAGGCCTTGGTACTCCATGGCTAACTGTCAAAGCTGAAGCTAGTGAGGACTTTAGCATTACAGGAGCTGCTGCCTGTGGTCAGGCAGATTGCTGACTTGCGAGGGGAGTGGTTTCCAAGACATGGGACCCAAACATGCTGCACTGTCCTGCTACTGTGCCAAGCTGGCATCTATGTTCACTTCAAAGAGGACACTGCTTGGGGTGGGGGTGCCTCAGGAAGCACACAGGTCACTATGGCTTGTGGGGTGGTCTGACCTTGGTTTAGGGAGAAATCCTGCCTCTTGCCGAGTGCTCATAATTAACCAAAACATGCAAACTCATTTTACAAAAGGATGTGCTGCAAAAAGCACTGGAATTTTCACTGTTTGTAACTACTTGTGAGGAACATGTTTTAAAAAATAAATAAATAAATAAGGAATTTACGTCACGACTGTGGTATTCCAAAGGGTTTTCTGACTGGCAACATTTCTCCAGTAAATGTTTATGTGCTGCAAATAGGGGGAAGGGTTTAAAGCATTCCTACTAAAATAAGAAGCAAGACAAACGTTCCTACTATCTTCACTCCTATTCAAAATGGTGCTTGAAATCTCAGCCAAAGCAAATAAAACAAAAAGGGAAAAGGATGTGGGTATGAAAAGAACCTAGACTATCCCTGTGTGCAGATGTGGTTCTAGTGAGAGACAACCCTGAAGACGCTGCTTGAAAATTCTTAGATCTGATAAACACTTTCAGTGAGGTGCAGGATAGGAAACTAATCTACAGCCATCAGTAGGCTGCCTGTAGACAGACAACGTGCAAATAAAATCACAAAAACAACCCCATTCTCAGTTGCCTCTAAAAAAAAAAAAAAAAAAAACCGGCAATAACCCTAAGCAAGGAAATGAGATGCCTTTACAGTGAAAAATTTAAAACACTGAAAAAATGAACTGAAGAGGATACTAGAAGAAGAAAGCCCTCTAAGCTCATGTATTATTGGCTTTGGTGCCCATTGACACCAAAGTTTAACTGGGAAATGTATTTTCATAACTGAATGAGAAACTAATTTGCTTATTATGCTTCACTTGTTGAATTTTATGCGTAATGATCTTCCATTTTACCCAATTCATTGTTTATAAGGCATTTCTAGCTCTTCAGAGTAGGTGGGATCTGCACATATCCACTGAATTATAAAAAAAAAGTTTGAGAACAGGTTTGTGTCTCTATTTGTCTTCCAGATTCAGTCAAATTTCCTATATTTTAGAATGGATACAGGTAATGTCAGTACTTTTAGAAAATCTGTGGTAAAATCCTGAGGACATTATTAGATATTGTTGTCTTATTTTCCTGGACACATTGTATTTCCAAGAAGAGTTCCGGAAGTACCATAGGATCATGGGGGAAGAAACGTGCAGGCTGGACCAAGGTTGGCAGATGGAAGGCAAGGCTGGCTTGAAAGAATTTATGAGAGGTTCCAGAAATCAGGAGGGAGAGGGAGTGTGTGTGTGTGTGTGTGTGTGTGTGTGTGTGTGTGTGTGTGCTGGTTTTAAGGTTATAATGGGGTGACAAGGAAGTAAAAAAATTCCAATGAGATAATCCATCAACTTCAAACCATCCTATCAAAACGAGTGAAAGCAAAACAAAACAACAAACATCCAACAAGACAATGGGAAAACAAAGGACCAAAGGGACTGAAGTTCAGGGTTAATTCCTAGTCATATTGTGTTTCAACAGCAGTGGGGTTTTTCTTTTTTTCTACTTGTAAATGATGAGCACACGATTATACTTTCCAAACAAAGAATTTTCTCAACTACTCTCTGATTTTGAAGTCCTCACACAAGCATGCGAAAACACTTAAAAATCATCTGAGATATTTTCTATTTACTCAGAAATTAGATTCTCTAAACCATATTTAAAACTCAGTTTAAATTTTATGTTTATGGTCATGCCAAACTCTTCTGATGAAAGATTAACCATATAATTTTAAAACTTGAATAATAGGACATTTAGAAATAACTAACAATTATGTGGCTTCTTTCCTCTCAGTATAGAATATACATGTAGAATTAATGGCAGGATTTTCAGAAGAAAGAGTATAAATTCTTTCTTACCAAATGCAACTGTTCAAGCATTTCTTATCAGTTGAGCTGAGCTCTAAACATACAGATAGTGTAAAGAATTAAGTCCTTTCATTCTCTGCTGCTAATGATTAATTAGGATATGCACATGTAAAACACTGAATTAAGACATTTAGGAAAAGACTCGGTTGCTATTAATCTGTATTTTAAATTTATGGAACTTCATCAGTCAGTAAATGAACTGAGCTCCTAGTCCATTATGATAAATTTGATTTTTTATGATTATACTATAATATAAATGCAAGGTAGACATGCAGATAATTTTTCTACTCAATTATCAAACTAAAAATATATACACCTAGTGTGAAAAGCCTGAATTTGTGAATTAGCAATACAAATACATTCCAGGACTTAAGTGCTGCATATTTGCTTATGCCTCCAGACTCACACTAGGACAGGGCTAGGCATGACTACTGACTTCAAATAAATAGTGTCCACTCTTTCTAGGAAGCTTAAAGAGATATTCATAATTTGTTGAAGAAAGAACTATCTCCTTTCTTTAGTTTCTTTTTTTTTCCAGTTTTTGGGTAAACCCGCTCACCCCTGGTGGAATTATTTCCATAGGCAGGCATTCTTTTACATTCTGTTCATCTATGTCTTCAGAGACTTGTCTATTATATCATTTCAGGATGCCTTTGAGTCATAAAACAGCAAGGAAACACTTGTTCCTTCTCCTTCTTTATTTGTGTTTGGTATCTCCTGTGTTTGGTTATATATTTCATACACTTTCCTGAAGATGAGGATATGAAATGAGGTCACCGAAAGTCGATTTCTTTCATTGTCTAACTAGATATGAAACAAAAATGCTT
This sequence comes from Peromyscus aztecus, assembly GCA_902168405.1. Taxonomy (NCBI): domain Eukaryota; kingdom Metazoa; phylum Chordata; class Mammalia; order Rodentia; family Cricetidae; genus Peromyscus; species Peromyscus aztecus. The sequence continues at coordinate 10,779 of CABHPQ010157833.1, read as the reverse complement.
TTCTGGCCACTCAGTGGTCTCTGTACATGTAGGTACCATGGGGACACTTTGGATGGTAGTCTTGACTAACTTACTTTTTGAGGTAAGTAAGACAACTGGTCTGCTACTAATTATTTTTCCTTTGTGTCAGAGGAAGTATGTCACAGTGGCAAAGACCATCATCACTGTCATTAGGTGTGTGTTCTTCTACTGTCTCTTCTACAAAAAAAAAAAAAAAAAAAAAAAAAAAAACCAAGAAAGAGATTCACATCAGATGAAAATATTCCACAGCAGACCTGTTTCACACACAGCCAGAGTTGGGATGGTGACACAAAACTTCTAAATATCCTCCATGATTGTTCTTATTGCTCAGGCTTTTTCTCAGTTTACATTTGAGGCAATGGGAGATTTTGGGCGATTCTAATTTAGAAAGGATGAGAAAGACATGGAAACCCTATAATCAGTTTCTCCCCTTCCTCATACAAATTCCTTATTACCAATAAATAAAAGAATATTTGAGTCAGGCAGTGGTGGCACACGCCTTAAATCCCAGCACTCAGGAGGAAGAGCCAGGTAGATCTCTGTGAGTTCGAGGCCAGTCTTGAAACAGACACACACACACACACACACACACACACACACACACACTCACAGAAATAAATAAATAAATAAATAAATAAATAAATAAATAAATAAATAAATAAATAAAAGAATACTTGGAATGAGAAATACATGTAATTCAGTTCTTAGTTTTTAAAATATGTCATGTTTCCATGCAAAGGCCCAAAACAAAATGTCCAAATGGGAGATACAGGTAACACAGTAAGGAACTATAGTTGTGAACAGTTTAAACGCTTATGTAAAATTTGAAGTTTTACATAACTTTAATGAATTGACAAAGTCTTGTGGGGAAAACAGCTCCAGATGGCAAACACATGCAAGGGATTTAGTCAAACAACTTTTTGGCAAAGATTATAGGATTTTGTAATTGGGTAGGAACCAATGAAATGCGAGCTGAGTCTGGTTAATGGTCTACAGTTATTGGTTAAAGAAGTATATTAGAGCAGGTTTCCCTCCACACATCTCACCTCTCCTATCAACCCCACAAGCCTCTGGCACAATGAAGTGGGTGACCTTCCTCCTCCTCCTCCTCTTTGTCTCTGGCTCTGCTTTTTCCAGGGGTGTGTTTCGCCGAGATGCACGTAAGAATTTTATTTTTTCACTGCTCCACTTTTATGTTACTTTCCTAGTAATGGAAGCCCTGCATTTTGAGAGAGTTAAGGTTTCCTTTAGTGCTTATTTCTAGACTTTGATGATTTTTTGCATCAGAGAACCCTTGTGTGGTTATATTATTAATATACTTTAGACACCTTAGGTGAAAATAATGAGGGGATTTTTTTAAAGTTTAGTTTTACATTTCTTTTAATTTTGAAGAAATGCTAGACAGAGTGACTTAAACTATACTAAATATAGCTGAAACCCGAATCTTCACAGTCTTGAAGGCCTGTTTACTCTAAACATGCTGTACTAAAAACTAAACGTGTGTGCTGTTAATTTTATAAATGGAGCTTCCATTTGTATTTACTTTTATTTCAGATTGTCTTAGTAGATCCTTAGAGACATGACAAAAGCATTGACTCTTAGGTTTGAATGCAAAACTATACACACTTAGATGGTTTGAAAGTAATATTCCTGGTGAAAGGGTAGTTCTTTAAATGTATAAGGAAGAAGTCATTGGCAGATTCATGTTTCTTTGTAGAGATCAGAGGCCAGTGTTTTAAAGTAAAGGAATAACTTAAGTGTGTGGAAAGAAGTATGAAAAGTAACATTATACTTAGTTGTTTTCACCAATATTTAAATATGTTTTGTGGTTTTTGTCTCCCTGTTCCCACAGACAAGAGTGAGATTGCTCATCGGTTTAATGATTTGGGAGAACTACATTTCAAAGGCCTGTAAGTTAAGATGTTGAAAGTCAATTTAATGTTTCTGGTAATATTAGTTCCAGTACTAAATAGCCTTCTTCCCACCTTGAGCTTGCAAAATTGTAGGGCAGCACTGTCCAACAGAAATGTCTTTGTTGATGGAAAGACTGTTGACCTGTGCTGAGCATATGGCAGCCAGAGGACACTTGAAACATGGCAAGTCTAAGTGAGGAGCACACATTCAAATGATATTTAACATTAATCAAATATATCTATCCACTCGTGGCTAATGGCTGCTTTAGTGGAGAATGAGATTCTGGAGCCCACATTAAACTTGTGAAGAATCGAATCTTAGTTTTCTTTCTAGAAAGGTCTATGATATATAGCTCCTTGAGCAGTTAACTTGTTAATTCTTCTTTACACAACAAGATCCCATTGTATATTGAGAATATTATTTTGTCTTTGTAGTACTGGAGACTCCCACATGTGAAGCAAGTGATCTATAATTGTCATATCCCCAACTGTAAAAATGTTTTAATATAGTAAAAATGACAAGTTTTTTTTTAAAAGATCAGTAGTGTCATATACCCCCAATTAACAGAGGTAAATGGATTAGAAAAGAAATAACTCAAAGGATATATATATATATATATATATATATATATATATATATATAAATGTCTAGTCTTGACAATGAAATGTATTTAGAACATAGTTTGCTTGTTTGTCCCTTGTTCATAAATCTACTGACACACATATGCATCTATACCTAAGCATGGTAGGAATCCATGTTCTTCTTGCTTGGAAAGGCACCTCTTCCTGGTTATGCCTCAGGGAAGAGCTGATAGGAATAGGCTTTCTAGAGAGTTCTAAGAAAGATACACTAAATATAGATGGTATACACGTACACAATTTGCTGTTTAGGAAAGTCAATTACTTCGTAGTAAAGTTTTGTTTCTATGTCTATTTTTCAGAGTCCTGGTCACCTTTTCCCAGCATCTCCAGAAATGTCCATATGAAGAACATGTGAAATTAGTAAATGAAATAACCGAATTTGCAAAAACATGTGTTGCTGACGAGTCTGCTGCAAATTGTGACAAATCAGTTGTCAGTATACTCTGATTTTGAGGATCCCTTTGCCTCTTTTATGTAATTCTGAGTGTTTAAAGGGAAAACAAATACTTTCTCCCATACCTAAGGCCCAGGGAACACTGTGGAAGAGGGGCAAATGATTGTAGGAGCCAGAGGAACAGGGATTTTGCTATGAGATTGTCTCCTAGTAATGTCACAAGCTAGACTCAAAAAGTCTCACCAACATGACTGGCCAAATGTGAGCTTAACAGTGACAACACAATAGATGTGCCAGGCTGGATGAAAGACCCCAAGGCCTCAACCCTACACAAAGAACTACAGGCAAACAAGGAATGCCAAGAGCAGGAGAAATTGGCTTCTCCAGGGAAGAGAGCACCAACTGGTTAGTTCAATACCAAGAGTCAGCCCTGAAAACATTCATCCAAGTAACACTATACAGACCAATAGGCTCTATTTTTTAATATATGTATATACATAAACATATATATATGTAACACAATTAATGAGAATTGAGGTCATAGATCTGAAAGGGGGCGTATGTGGGCGGATATGTAGGGAGAAAAGGGAAGGAGGAAATGATGTAATTATATAGTATCTCAAAAAGAAAAGAAGTGATAAAAAGTTATTAAATGATCAAAGTTGCAAGCAAATGGAGACATTCTATCCATTGTCACAACTTAAAAAAATTCTTGGACGCTACAGAAAGCAGTTATAATATTTTTAACGGCAATTTGTCATTTGTACAATTTCTTTCCAAGCTCTAAAATCTGATTTCTATTCACAGAGGCAAATAGCAACAGCATAGTTTTATGTATTGACTAATTTTTTTTGTGGTGAGAGCCCTCTACCCTCTTATTGTAATTGACAATAACTACAATACCATCAAGCAGATTCGTAGACTTTATCCTGATTATCCGAGAGGCTATGCTACATATGATCAATATGATCAGTCACTGAGTCCCTCTTCTCTCTGTCAGGCATCACCCCCCTTTTGGATTCTGTGAATTGAACTATTTTAGCAATCTTATCTGAGTAGAACCACACAGAATGTGTCTTTCTGTGACTGAGTTATTGCACTTACCAACATGTCCTCCAGGTTGGCCCATGTTGGTGCCAGTTGCAGAATGTTCCTCTTTAAAGGTTGAGCACAATCCTTAGTGTGTATTCAACACACTCTTACCTGTCCATCCACATTTTCTTATCATTCATCTGCTGGTGGCTGTTTAGGTTGCTCATACATTTTGATTATTACAGGCAATGCTACAGTAGCCTAGGAGGGCTAATGTTTTCTTGACATAATGGTACTATGCTAATCTTCAGAATTCATCAGCTGATTGTTATGCTATTTGTTTACTTGGATAAAATTATAGTATAGCTCTTTATTTCTGTTTTAGGGAAATAAATATTTTATACACAATTAAAAGTGGCCTTTTTAGTCATTTAGAAGAAGTTCTGCTGTTTACAGGTAGGATTTCAAAAGCTGAGGCCTGAACTTCTCTTCCTACTTAATATATGGGTAAACCATTTTCAAATATATCTAGGTCCTTTCTTTTTGCTTTCTTTTGGAAAACTTTTCCTCTCATTGCAGAGTTAGAGATTCACACAAAATATTACAGTTCTAACTTGATATTCCTAAAAGTACCTTTTTGAAAGTTAATAAATTCTGTTTAGATCAGTAAAATTTCCATGAAGTTAAATGACTTTTGTAATAAAAATTAATGAGGAAGGGAAGGATTATTTAACAATTGAAGTCCTTTGGAGGTGTACTGTTCCTAGAACAAAAGGAGATCTGTATTTTAATGTTGTAATTATTTATAGTAGATTGTGTTATTCCTCAGTGTTACAGGAAACCTACTAAAACCTTGGACTTCTTCAAAAGGAGCAGATCACAAGAGAAGTTGTGTGAACATGTTGCTCCTGAGCATGAATTCACATGCTTCCTCAAGTCCTAGCTTTCCTTTATTATTATTTTTATTAATATGACTTTTTCCTAGCCTTTAGTGCCAGATAGAAAACATGTAAGGCAACATTCCTTAAGGCCATTAACTATTTGCTTCTCTGTTTTATTCTTAACCAAGTTTTATCCACAGTTTTTTACACTGCATTTTGGTTGTAAGGAAAGTCAGGGACCAGCAGAAATTTGACAGCTTCTGTTTTCCACTTAGCAAACTCTTTTTGGAGACAAGCTATGTTCCATTCCAAGTCTTCGTGAAAACTATGGTGAACTGGCTGACTGCTGTACGAAACAAGAACCTGAAAGAAACGAATGTTTCCTGCAACACAAGGATGACAACCCCAACCTGCCCCCCTTTGTGAGGCCAGATGCTGAGACCATGTGCACCTCCTTTCAGGAAAATGCTGCCTCATTTATGGGACAGTAAGTAAACAGATATCTATGTTTTAAAATAGAAACTGAGCAATAGCTCGGCCCGTAACTCTTACGCTAGTAGTCATAAAAACCCCAAATATCCAACATCAAGACTGGGAAGGTTTTACCTTGAGGTAATTTTAAAAAATATAATATTTAATACCACAAAACTGTGCACAATGACAATAAAAAAATCAAGGATATTTTTATATTTGAAAACAGATATGGCCTGTGTAAAAAATCTGAGATTGAGAAGTTGTAAAATATTCTGAAGTGGTGTGTGTGTGTGTGTGTGTGTGTGTGTGTGTGTGTGTGTGTGTGTGTATGTGTGTAGTGTTCATGTTCTCTGGATCAATTTCATTTTAGTCAGCAATGTTACATTGGCACAGCCATACCTGAATGGAATGGCAGAAGTCATAAAACCAGCACAGCTGCTTGACAAAGATCCAGCAAAGCTGAGCCACATGATGACTGCCATGCCACCTTTGGTTTTCATCTCCACCTGTTACATACTTGGGGCATTTTTAATATTTGTACAATTTGAGGATATTGGATTGATGGAAAATTCCTTATAAATCATTTATGCCTTTTCCCAGGAATGCTGCTTCTAAGCTTATCCAGGAAAATCCTGAACATACTATCCCCCCACACACACTTTGAGGGAGATATCCTTATCTACTTGAAGGTCTTCCTTACGCCTTGGAGGTTGTGACACATAAAGAAGAAGCCAGAGATCTCTTCATGAGGCTATGAGACATTCTTGAAACACCTGTCCCTGTACTTACACTGGAACAAGATATTCAAAACAAAGTAAAATTAAAAAGGTCAACAAGATTCAGTGGGCTAGAGGAATTGTCCACAGTTCAGATTACAAGCCTCTTCCCACTGTACACTCAGACAATTACATGGCATACAACTCTGCCCTACATAGAGACATATTGATGAGCAAAGTGTGGAGTGGAAAGATGATAAAAGTATGAGGTGTCAGGACCTCCCTCTCTTAGAAGTTAGCTCATGTAGAGCTACTATAATGTCATATGACCAAGGAACAACAAAATGCCAGGATTAGACATATAGACAAATTCTATAAAGATATAAATGCGAACATTGATTGTATTATGCCAGAATTTAAATAATAACTACAGCAGTTTTAGCCTGAGGGTTTTTCCTGGGCACTCTGACCACTAAGAGTTAATAATACATTGCTTGAGACATGGCAAAATGTCCAGGGTGGTTGAAGATTTTGTTTTGGTCTAGTGTCCTTGAAGCAACCAAAACAACCAGCCTGAGCACAGTCTGTCATATGCCTCTAGATTCTCAAAAATTGGGTTATGGGTTTATGAGTAAGAATGATAACTCTGTTTATTAAAGATGTCAAAACTTGAGGGAAAATGATTGGAAATGATAACTCTGTTTTGTCATAGTTTATTAATGATGACTAAAAGATGAGCAAAAGGAAGTAAAACACATGTCCAAAAACAAAAATGATATGACCTATGTTTTGGAACATCATGAATGTATCCCTGCTCCTAAATTCTGTATAAATAAAGAAACACTCTGGCTGATAGTCAGTCAGGCTGCAAGATTCTCCCGACCACCATGGCCTGGCTCACTTCCTTTTCCCGCTGACTCCTTAAACCCTCTGCAGGACCCATCCACTGCCGGGGGATGGCTCCCAGCATTACATCACCCAAATTTAACTATTTACTGAAAATATACGCATGTAAATATTTGCATGCAGATACACAAATTTAATCTACCTTCTCTCACTTGAGAACAACAGAGACAGACCATCACTCATGGCCACAATGACTAAACTTGGTCAATCACAAATCTTTGGGTTTGTGTTGACTGATTATTTCTGTAGTGTTATGTGCTGTGGGAAATGATTGCCTGCTTTCTCCTTTTTCCATAACTCAGCTATTTGCACGAAATTGGCAGAAGACATCCTTACTTCTATGGCCCAGAGCTCCTTTACTATGCTGAGAAGTACAGTGCCATCATGACTGAGTGCTGTGCCGAAGCTGACAAAGCTGCCTGCCTGACCCCAAAGGTGACCCCTGGGAAGATGGTGACAGAACTGCTCTGTATACCAAACCCAGAGATGTGACCGTCTTACGGTTGATTTAGGAAATCTGAATCTCTGAATGAGACTTCTCTATGTCATTAGAAAACCTTCTTCCCTCTTAAGTTCCCAATGGCTTTTAGTTCTCATACTTTTCTTCCTTCTAAGATTTAGCAGTGATGGTCTAAAGAGGGAATTCTTGGGTGTGTGTTTACTTGTCTTCCCACTCTTTATGGTGGTGACTTCTGGAGTATGATAGCATTTGTCACTCTGGACAGCAAGCGATAGTTCGTTTGTTTTGTTTTTTGTTTGTTTGTTTTTTGCTTTTTAGCTTTTTAGTCCTTCCTTGAGACATTTATTGGACATAGAATTCAAAGCAGTGAATTTTACTGAGGCTGAACGTTGCAATCCAATTCTTTCTTCCATCAATATTTATTACGTGAATCATTTGTTTTTCTTAGGCACTTACTCATTTTATGAAAGTTGATGAAGTAGGGACTTAGATGAATTAGTCACACAATTAAAAAATCACTACAGGTGTGTGTGTGTGTGTGTGTGTATATATATATATATATATATATGCCCTGGGTATTACTATACCTATCTAGGACCCTTCCCCTGGCAATGTCTCTATGCTGCCAGAGAGTGCCTGAGCTGGCCTGCTCTGGTGGTCGGATGGCCGAACACCCTGGCTGTCATGATAGAACTCTCATCCAGTGTCTGATGGAAGTGGATGCAGAGCTCCATGGCCAAGCCCCAAGCAGAGCTCCAGGAATCCAACTGGCGAGAGAGAGAGAGAGAGAGAGAGAGAGAGAGAGAGAGAGAGAGAGAGGAGGGATTGCATGAGCGAGAGATATTGAGACCATGATTGTAAAAAGCACAAGGACAAATAGCCAAACTAGTGGAAATGCATGAACTGTGAACCAATGGCTGAGGAGCCGACATGGAACTGGACCAGGGCCCTCTGGATAAGTGAGACATTTGATTAGCTTGAACTGTTTGGGAGGTCCCCAGGAAGTGGAGCCAGGACCTGTCCTTGGTGCTTCATTTTAAGTACCTAGAAAACTCCACTATCACCAGACTGATTTTCATTCCCTTAGGTACCAAAATAATCACTTGTCAAAAGGAGTACTTGTGAATATGGGTGTAAATTATCTTTTAAAATTTTTGTTTGGAGGGAGGGTGCAACTCAGTAGCAGAGTTCTTGCCTTACATGCACAAGGTCCTGATTTCAACTCCCCACCCAAGCAAGTTATTTTGGCATAGGGCTGTCTGAACTTTTCAAGGTGTGTGTGTGTGTGTGTGTGTGTGTGTGTGTGTGTAGAAATTGTCTTGTCTAATTTTTTTCAATTGGAATTCTTTTTGTAGCTTGATGTTCTAAAGGAGAAAGCGTTATGTTCATATGCCCACCAGAGAATGAAGTGCTCCAGTATTCAGAGATTTGGAGAGAGACCTTTCAAAGCATGGTACACGTTGTCTTCTATCACAATTCACATCTTGATAATTAATTTTCCAATCCAGAAGATCGTGCATTTATAAAGTGCCTCATGAAAAGTTGATAGGGTGAATCAGAAAAACAGCAATATATTGACAATTTGTCTCAGTGTTTTTGTTTTCAATTGTCAAAGAATGTAGAAGAAGGCTTTTTCTGTCTAACAGAGGACAGGTATTTAGATCCCACTTGTTTATAAAGACCAGGAATCTCATTTTAAATGATTAAAAAAATACAGTCACAGTCAGGGTAATTAATTTACTTAATTTATTTTCCTTCAATGGGAAAGTGACTGTTTAATGTCCAGATAATTGAATTAAGCCATCAGCCAAGTTGGAGTTATTACTTTGAATTTCCTTTTTTTGTTATATATATATATTTTTTTTTTAATTTTATAATTTGATTTAGTTTCACATACCAGCCACGGATTCCCCTGTCCTCCCTCCTCCCACCCACCCACTCCCGCCATCCTCTCAACCCACCTCCCATTCCCATCTCCTCCAGGGCAAGGACTCCCCTGGGGATTCAGCTCAACCTGGTGGATTCAGTCCAGGCAGGTATAGTCCCCTCTTCCCAGGCTGAGCAAAGTGTCCCTGCATAAGCCCCAGGTTCCAAACAGCCAGCTCATGCACTGAGGACAGGTCCCGGTCCCACTGCCTGGGGGCCTCCCAAACAGTTCAAGATAATCAACTGTCTCACTCATCCAGAGAACTGTCTCACTTATCCAGAGGGCCTGATCCAGTTGGTTCATAGTTCATGTGTTTCCACTAGTTTGGCTATTAGTCCCCGTGCTTTTTCCAATCTTGGTCTCAACAATTCTCGCTCATACAATCCCCCCTCTTTCTCGATTGAATTCCTGGAGCCTGGCCGTGGATCTCTGCATCCACTTCCATCAGTCACTGGATGAGATTTCTAGCACGACAGTTAGGGTGTTTGGCCATCCAATCACCAAAGTAGGTCAGTTTGGGTTTTCTCTCGAACATTGCCAGTAGTCTATTGTGGGGTTATCTTTGTGGATTTCTGGGGACCTCTCTAGCACTTTGCTTCTTCCTATTCCCAAGGGGTCTTCATTTATCATGTCTCTTTTTCCTTGTTCTCCCTCTCTGTTCTTGATCCAGTTGGGATCTCCCGCTCCCCTAATCTCTCTTTCTCTGGACCCTTGCCCTTCATTAACCCCCCTCACATCCAGTTTGCTCATGTAGATCTCATTCATTTCTATGTCATTGGGAGATCTCTCTGTCTTTCTTAGGGTCCTGTTTCCTAGGTAGCCTCCCTGGAGTTGTGAGTAGCAGTCTAGTCATCCTTTGTTTTACATCTAGTATCCTCCTATGAGTGAGTACATACCATGTTTGTCTTTCTGAGTATGGGTTACCTCACTCAGGATGATTTTTTCTACATCCATCCATTTGCCTGCAAACCTCATGATATCATTGTTTTTCCCTGCTGAGTAGTACTCCATTGTGTATATGTACCACATTTTCTTTATCCACTCTTCAGTTGAAGGGCATCTAGGTTGTTTCCAGGTTCTGGCTATTACAAACAATGCTAATATCAACATAGCTGAGCATGTGCCCTTGTGGTATGATTGAACATTCCTTGGGTATATGCCCAAGAGTGGTATAGCTGGGTCTTGGGGGAGACTGATTCCCAATTTTCTAAGAAAGTGCCATATTGATTTCCAAAGTGGCTGTACAAGCTTGCATTCTCACCAGCAGTGGAGGAGAGTTCCCCTTGCTCCACATCTTCTCCAGCATCAGCTGTCTTCAGTGTTTTTGATCTTAGTCATTCTGACTGGTGTAAGGTGGTATCTCAGAGTCGTTTTGATTTGCATTTCCCTGATGATTAGGGATGTTGAGCAATT
>CABHPQ010157832.1:66662-81529 GCA_902168405.1 Peromyscus aztecus | reverse complement strand
GAGGGGGTCTGTGGGAAGGGGGGGCGGGCAGGAGACAAGTCATTAAGGACCTCTCTGATCAAACTTTTACTAACTAGGATGGCGCAATGAGCTCACAGTAAGTGGCTTTGAAAACGCATCCATCTCCCTGACACCTCAAAGTTTTCAGAACTTGAATGACTGCATATAAACCCAGGCAAAGGAGCAAAGGACTTGGGGAGAAGGCCGGAGGAGAGCCGCGCGAGCTACCCCGAGGGGCTACGACTGGCTCGAGCCCCAGGTTCAGAGCCGTGCACCGCCGACCCGGGACCCCGAGAGGACGAGACGACCGCGGCGCCCGATCCTCGGAGGCTCCACTCACCAGGAACTGGAGCATGATGTCGGTGGGGAGGGCGAGGAGGGTGTGAGAGCGGCTTCTGCTCCAGCGCTGCTCCGGGACTCCTCCCCAGCACGAGGGCGGAACCCGCCATCAGGTTCCGGTTTACTCCCGGGCCCGCCCTCTCCATGCCCGGAAGCGACTTGTGGTGCCGCAGCGCCCCCTCACGGCCATCGCGGGAAGCGGGGAGGGGTGAGGCGCAAGCCTAGGCTTCTTTGAACCAAGGCCTCTGTAAAACTGAGGCCCAGAAATTTACGCTGTTCCAATTAACGCTGGCCATTGTGAGAACACAGTCGCTGGACTTAGAGCTTCCTGGCCTACTCAGCCCGAATGAGGGTGAGGTGGCGGGTCCCGTGCCAGGTGAGCAGTTGACTCTTTGCAAAGAGTCATGCTAATCGCCCCCACAGTGGACTCTCAGACGAAAAGGGGCGAAAAGTCCCAGTTTTCAAAAGCTCACAGATGTGCTATGCAGCCTAGCTAAGCGGAGTCCTCAGATCCATGATAGAGGATGGAGAGAGATCTTCGGAGCCTGGCACAGCTGGATCCAAGTCGTGATTGCCGGCAGCCACCAGCAACTGCCTGATCTAGCTGAAGTTCCCTAAAGGCCTGTGTAAGTAGAGCTTGCCTTAGCTACCACATAGGAGCCAAAGATGAACGTGGGCGCGAGCACTGGGAAGCCCCGTCCCAGTCCATCCACTCTGGCCCTGTTCGTACACAGGCACAAGGAAACCACCCTTTTCACTTTGCTCTCAGTCTTCGAATTCAACTTTATCTGCTTAAGTGAAACTCTGGTTTCAACTCATAGCTGGATCTAGGGGTGCATGCCTATCATCTTAGCACCGAGGAGTCCAAGGCGGAAGGCTTGAGGCAAGTTCAAAGTCAGCATGCAGGACATGGCATCTTCTTAGGCCAGTCCGAGCTAGATGGCAAGACTGTGTCTCGGAAAAGTAACCAGAAAAACAAATCATATTAGCTTAAACCAAATGGGAGTGCATTGTACAGCTACAGAAAAAGTATCATAGATATTTCTAAGACTTTATTAATTTTATGATTGCTTTGCCTACGTGTATGCATGGGCACAAATGTGTGCCCAGAGCCCTTGCAGGTCAGAAGAGGGCATTGGATGCCCTGGAACTGGAGTTATGGATGGTGGTTAGCCACCATATGGTTGCTGAAAACTGAACCTGGGTATTCTGGAAGCAAAGTGCTCTTAACCGCTCCCTGAACCATTCTCCAGCCCGCTCCCTGAACCATTCTCCAGCCCTTTATCAGAATTTCCTCCATTTCTGCTTTTCTCCGTCCATCTACTTCAATGCGTCTCTCGCTTCTCTCCCCTCCCCCACTCCTCTGCCAAACTGATGAAAGATCTGATTAGAGAAAAAAAAAAAATAGAGATCACCACACCACCAAGGAAAAGATTGGTAGATTTGACATACCAAAATGTGTAAAAATTGAGGAAAATAACCTAGTGGACTTTAAGTAAAGATATGCAGACAAAGTGAGGGGGGCCTTCTGAATTTATTATTTATTTGTTTGTTTGCTTGTTTATTTATTATTTTGCCTGCATGTTTGTCTGTGTGAAGGTGTCAGATCTTGGAGTTAAAGACAGTTGTTAGCTGCCATGTGGGTGCTGGGAATTGAACCTGGGTCCTCTGGAAGAGCAGTCAGTGCTCTTAACCATGATCCATCTCTCCAGCCCCCTGTGTAGCCCAGGCTGGCCTCAAACTCGTGTACTTCCTGCCTCCACCTCCTTCAGCAAATCCTACCGGCGTGCGCCACCACAACCAGCCTGAATTTATTACAATTACTTCCTACCCACAGAAAGAAAAAGAAAAAAAGCCAGTGTACTAGCTCGTTTTATGTCCACTTAACACAAGTTAGAGTCATCAGGAGCCTCAATTGAAAAAATACCTCCATGAGATCCAGCTGTAATGCTAGGCGGTGGTGGCACACACCTTTAATCCCAGCACTTGGGAGGCAGATGCAGGCGGATCTCTGTGAGTTCAAGGCCTGCCTGGTCTACAGAGTGAGTTCCAGTACAGCCATTGAAACCTTGTCTCGGCAAAATCATCATCATCATCATCATCATCATCATCATTTAAAAATTAAAAAAAAACCCTCGAGCTGTAAGGCATTTTCTTAATTAGTGTGGGAAGGCCCAGCCCATTGTGGGTGGTGCCATCCCAGGGCTAGTGGTTCTGGGTTCTATAAAAAAGCAGGCTGAGCAAGCCACGAGGAACATGTAGTAAGCAGCATTCTTCCATGGTCTCTGCATCAGTTCTTGCCTACATGTTCCTTTCCTGTTTGAGTCTCCACTGACTGCCTTTGATGATGAACAGTAATATGGAAGTGTAAGCCATATAAACCTTTTCCTCACCATCTTCCCTTTTTGTCATGGTGTTTCATCACATCGATAGAAACCCTAACTAAAACAAGTTGGTACCAAGATAATGGGGTATTGCTGTGACAGACCTGAGCATGAGTTTTAAGGATCATGGAAGGACTTGGGAACTCTGTGCAAGAAAAGCCATTGAGTCTACAGTGCTTGGTGAGTGGTTCTGTGGGGTCTTGGAAGATAAGAACGTTGAGGGCAATGCAGACAATGAGGGCCTGGCTTGGGAAGTTTCAGAGGGAAATTTAATGATTCTGTCAGGGCTATTTGTTATTTTGAATTAAGATGCTGTGGTTCTGCTCAGCTGAGACTGAAAATTAGCCATGATTAACAAGACAGCACCACTGAAGTGAAACCTTTGTTTTACTGGGACAATTGATGCTGTTTAGCTGGAACTGAGAAATTAGCAGTGATTAAGAACAGACCGGCATCACTGAGGTGAAATCTTCTGGGAAGTGTTTCCTGAGAGTCACCACCAGAAGCTGTGGTTCAGAGATGGCCATGGTTGGTAGCCAAACTTGGTAGTTAACAGTCACCCAGGTGGTACTGGTTTGAAAACATGAAGGGGTCATGGAGTGCTGCTGAGGCTTGGCACTGTGAGAGGCCAGGAGAGGCCATTGGTGAAGATGCAGCCTCAGTGGCAGCTGAAGCCCTGTGATTGAAGGGGTCATGCAGAGAAGTTGAGGCTTGGCACCATGAAGAGAGCCTATGAGAGGCTATTGGTGAAAGTGCAGCCCAGTTGCAGCACTGCATTTTGGAGTTCCCAGCATTTTGGAGATGCCAGTATCATGGGATGACCACCAAGAACAGCAACAGTCTTGGAGTGGAGCTTACCAGAGTTTAGAAGACCGATTGTGTGTACTACAGAGGGTAGAGCCAGAGATGTGATCCAAGCACCTTGGGGGAGCCCAGAAGATTGTAAGTGAATTCCAGATCATTGGACATTGAGTAATTTACACAGTTAGAGTTTTGTTTTACTTTGTTCATACTGTGACTGTGCCCTTGTTCTTCCCTCTTGAAGGAAGTATTTAACTTAATTTTGATTTTCACAGGAGCCCAGAGTTGAGAGACTTTGAACTTTTAAGAGATTTCAGATTCTTAAAGAGATTGGATATTTTAAGCTGTGTGTGGTGGCGCACACCTTCAATCCCACCACTCAGGAGGCAGAGGCAGGTGGGTCTCTTAGTTTGAGACCAGTCTGGTCTACAGAGCAAGATCCAGAACAGCCAGAGCTACATAGAGAGACATTGTCTCAAAAAATAAACAAAAGGGGAAAGAGAGGGTTGCTGTGGAATAATCCTTTTGTACACGGTAAAGATTTGTCACTCGAATTGGTTTAATGAAAAACTGACTGGCTGGTAGCCAGGCAGAAAGTATAGGTAGAAAACCTAACTAAGGATGCTGGGATGAAAAACACACTGTTTCCTGTCCCAACCATCCAGTCCCAAATAACCACTCAGAGGCTTAATATTACTTATAAGTGCTCAGCCAATAGCTCAGGCTTGTTACTAGCTCTTACATTTAAATTAACCCATACTTCTATATTTATGCTTGCTACATGGCTTGTGGCTTGTTACCTCATTTTCTACATGTCCTGCTTGCTCGGCGGCTAGCTGGCTAGCCGGCTAGCCATTTCCCTGACTCTGCCCTCCTTCCCATCATTCTCAGTTAGGCTTTCCCAGCTCTTTATTAACCAGTGAAAGTGATACATATTAGTGTACAGAAGGATTATTCCACAGCAGGAGTCAGAGGAGACACCAGCAGACACAGAGGAAGCAGGACATGTAGAAAATGAGGCAACAAGCCATGAGCCTTGTGGCAGAGGGTAGATAAGAAATATGGGTTAATTTAAAATGTAAGAGTTAGCTAGTAACAAACCTGAGCTATTGGCCAAACATTTATAATTAATATTAAGTCTCCCAGTTGGGCCAGGCAGTGGTGGCACACAGCTTTAATCCCAGCACTTGGGAGGCAGAGATCTCTGTGAGTTCGAGGCCAGCCTAGTCTACGGAGTGAGATCCAGGACAGGCCCAAAACTACATAGAGAAACCCTGTCTCAAAAAAACAAAACAAAAAAAAAAAAAGAAAGAAAAAAAGAAAAAAAATGTCTCCTAGTTGGTTATTTGGGAACTGGCAGGATGTTAGGACAGAAAAACTCCATCAACAGATGGGGAGGGAGAGTGGATATTTTAGAGAGACTAAACTTTTTAATGTATTTAAATTTGTAAGGACTATTGGACCTTAAAATTTATATATGTCATATTATGATATTAACATTTCATCCTGGGGATAAACAAAAAGGAAAGGTTCTAATTGAAAAGTGATGTGTCTGTATGTCAAGTTGACAAGGGGTCAGTTGTACTGGCTAGTTTTATGTCAACTTGACACAAGCTAGAGTTATCAGAGAGGAGGGACCCTTAATTGAGAAAATGCCTTCATAAGATTCAGCTATAATGCATTTTCTCATTTAGTGATCAATGTGGGAGGGTCCAGCCCATTGTGAGTGGTGCCAATCCCTGGGCTGGCAGTCCTGGGTTCTATAAGAAAGCAGGCTGAGCAAGCCATAAGAAGCAAGCCAGTAAGCAGCACTCCTCCATGACCTCTGCATCAGTTCCTGCCTCCAGGTTCCTGCCCTGCTGAGTTCCTATCCTGACTTCCTTCAGTGATGAACAGTGATATGGAAGTGTAAGCCAAAGAAACCCTTTCCTCCCCAATGTGCCTGTCATGGTATTTCATTGCAGCAACAGAAACCTAACGAACACACCCAACAAAGGAAAAAAAAACATACAAGCAGGTGGGGCGGTGGTGGCACATGCCTTTAATCCCAGCACTCAGGAGGCAGAGGCAGGCAGATCTCTGTGAGTTCGAGGCCAGCCTGGTCTACAGAGCAAGATCCAGGACAGGCACCAAAACCACACAGAGAAACCCTGTCTCAAAAAAACAAAAACAAACAAAAAATACAAGCAGAAAGAATGGCCAATAATGTACACAATGCAAACCAAGTGAGATCCACTTTACATCCATCAGATTGATTTTTTTTTTTTTAAGTGCAGCAATTAGGACTGGGGAGATGGCTCAGTCAGTGAAATGCTTGCCACACAAGCATAAGGACCCGAGTTCCAGTACTGGGAGACAGACCTGAAAAATCCCTAAAGTTTACCAGCCAGCCTTACCTAATCTGTGGGTTCCAGGCCAGTGAGACATCCTCTTCAAAAATGTAGTGCGCATGGCACCTGAAGTATGACATCTAAGACTAACCTTCGGTCTCCACTCATACATACACACAAACATAACAACTAGAGTGTTATCAATGGTGTGAAAAATGCACGACTTCTCACCCTGCAGGTAAGAGTACTTCGTGGCAAATGCTAAGAAAAAGAGCAATGTCCAGCAAAAACAGGGTTCTTATCCTCCCAAGCAGGATTTCCACTTCTAGTTACGTAATGTGCAGAAGCCCTCTTACATGGCCTATGTCTCACCAAGGAGATATGTATATATAATCAGCACTCCAGTTCACAAAATATTGGGACCTAAATGTCTGCTGATCCCATTATAGAGTAAGGCATAAATCAGGGTGTTCACACAACAGGATACTGTAACTATTCAATAATTATAAGAATGCAAAACTCAAAAATCATGCTGAACGGAAAGCAATTTATAAGTTGTTTTATACAATATCAAAATGGATGACTGTATTTTGCTCTGCAAAGTAGTACTAACTTAATGCCTGTAAACACACACTTACAAGTACCAAACATGGGGATCATATGAGGTAGAAAGACCCACCCTAAATAATGGCAACATCTTGGAATCTTGCCTATGCCTGTTGCCTGCTTACCCTCCCCCTTTGGGAAGTTCATCTATCCTGTTGCTGAGGCCTTCCTTCCCTGGTGTTAGAGCTGACTTCTTTAGGACTCCAGCATCCAGCCTTGTGGACTGAAAAACTAGTGGATTCTTAGACCTTCCATTCATAGGGTCATCATGGTTGGACTAGCTGGACTGAAGTTTCTAAGTCATTCTAATAAACCCCATATTGTAGCTGGAGAGCTCCTCTCCAGGTCCCACCAAGCCCCGCAGTCCCACAACCCAGGTATGAAATAATCACTCAGACGCTTATATTACTTATAAACTGTATGGCTATGGCAGGCTTCTTGCTAACTGTTCTTATATCTTAAACTAACCCATTTCTATAAATCTATACCTTGCCACGTGGCTCGTGGCTCACCGGCATCTTTACATGCTGCTTGTCCTGGCGGTGCCTGGCAGTGCCTGGCAGTGTCTCTTTCTCCTTTTTCCTGTTCCCTCAATTCTCCTCTCCTTGTGCCGCCTATACTTCCTGCCTGGTCACTGGCCAATCAGTGCTTTATTTATATAGAGCAATATCCACAGCACTTCCCCTTTTCTTCTTTTTTTAAAAAGGAAGGTTTTAACTTTACATAGTAAAATTACAGCTGGGCGGTGGTGGCGCACGCCTTTAATCCCAGCACTTGGGAGGCAGAGGCAGGCAGATCTCTGTGAGTTTGAGGCCAGCCTGGTCTCCAAAGCAAGTTCCAGGAAAGGCGCAAAGCTACACAGAGAAACCCTGTCTCAGAAAAAGAAAAAAAAAATTACATATAACAAAACAATTATCGAGCAAGAATTACAGTTACAATATTAAAGAAGATATCCTATCTATCTTATATTTGTGAGTTTAAGGTTTTACATCTAACTTATCTTTTATCATAACTGAGGAAATTACAACTATTTAGTCTTTAACCACATCAAAGACCTCAGAAGGATATAATATTACCTGAAAAATGGGAGAAGGATGCAAGCAACTTTCAGGAGTCTTGCAGGGTAGACAGAGAGAGCTGGCAGCCTGGACAGTCACCTAAAGTTCCTTTGTAAAGTTGGGGCATCTGTCTTCAGTTCACAGGGCTAGAGTCTCTCCGTCATTTTTTTAGTGTCTTGTAGAATGTCTGGCAGTTTTCTCTGCAAAGCAGGAACCTGAAGGACCATCTTGTCAAGGAAAGTTTAGTGGTCATCCTTCCATGGGTCTTATATGTCCAGTCGATCAAGCAGTCCAGGCAAGAACAGTTTCTTGCCCGAATGGCTATCTTTGTCAAGGTGAAGATAAACTCCATATGGAGTGTCTTTGATGCCCATCCTCCTCTCCAAAGTAAATCCAGTGCTGCCAGGAGCAGACATGTCTCACTGTCTAGAACGTCTAAATTTTTAAAACATTTTAAATGCCATATTCTGTAGGTCTTTGAAGTGTTTGAAGACTACCTATCTATCTGAAATATGTCTACGTATACCTAGAAGACTTAACTAACATGGCTACAAATGTGATTATCATAGATGACTAATTATTAATCTATTTTTTAATTATCCATTACAATTTTAAATGAGTTACATAAACATATCTCAAACAAGAATAGAAATATATATGCAGTATAACAAAATTAAGTTTAAACTTGTATCAATAAACTAAAATCCATAGCAATATAAAACATTTTAAACAAGTTGTTACTTTTTAAAAGTAGGTTCATTAATTTACCCTTTTATCCTATCATATCTATATCATATCTTTTGTTTTTTAGAAAGAGATCGCATTTATAATCAACCTGTTTTAAATAAAAATATTGGTTTTTCTCTGTCCCACACCAGAGGGCTCTTTGATTTGGGACACAAGAATCTCTTAACCTTTTTATTTTAGGAATATGTCTGGGTTTAGAGAGGGAGTGAGCCCATTTCATCTCCAAAGCCAGTTTGGTATATTTGGGAATTTGGGCGTAGATTCTCTACTTCCTGCTGGAAGGGGGCGCTGTATCTTATGGGGACACAAAGAAACTTTTAGGCTTATGGGGTAGTCCGTGAGGGTGTATCGTCTGAGCCAGTTGCCTTGAAACAGTTCTGGATGTTGGATCATCTGGGCCATGGTGTCATCGGAGACTTTTCAGGGGGTCTTGGCTGGTCAAACCTGGTGTGTCTTAATCTGCCCGTATGAGACATGAAGCAGGAACCTGGTTTTGTTTAGAATTGATTATTAAAAATTCTCAGGTTTAAGGTGGAAATTCGAGCCGTTGGGCGCCATTTGTAGCTGGGAGGCTCTAGGTTCATCCTAGGATCACAGAAGACAAATGAGGGCCAGTGCAGCGGCAGGCAGGAGGCTGACATCTTGACATTGTGGATACAGCTATATGCTCACTCATCTCCCTAGGACTTGTGACTAACAGGACATTTTCTAGCTAAAGGTTGTTGTGGAGCTGGTGGGCAGCCAATTACTTTCAAAATGTAACAATGGCCAAGTCTTTTAATGACCATGCTTAAGAGCTGGAGAAATTTCATTGTAAGATTTAAAAAACAAAAGCCATCAACTATAACACCATGAACTGACATTAACGCTCTGTGTCCATGTGAGTCAGCCCTCAGCAGCCTCAGTTACCAGGCTAAAGTTGCTGCTGGAAGGGAAAACGTACCTCTAATGGCGGACATGGGAGAGCAGTGATGATGCAATCTTTTCCTCAGTGGTAACCACATTAATGAGAATATAGGTGGATGATTAATTTGAGAATTGTCACAATCCTTTCAAAGAAACCACGATGGATTGTGCTGCCATTTGAAATGCAGGAAAGGCAAAAGCTAACTTTAGGAGACGGCTTGTCGTTTTTGAGGCATTTCTGTTTCCACAGCATGAACCTGGCTGTAGTTCATTATCCACTCTGCTACAGAGTATCTGAGCATCACAGAGGCATACGCAACAATGGAAACAAACTGCTCCAATTGTGCATTCAGAATTTCTCCAGGAGAACCATAAGCATCAAGACATTTTTATGTTAAGAGCCTTAATTATTTCAAAAGACTGATCATGCATTTGTTATTTCTTAAAAAGTATTTTATTGTTCACAAATGAGGGTGAAATAAGGCAGAGGTTTACAGAAAAGGTGTCCATATATCAAGAAAGAAATAGCAAAATATCTTTTGGTCATAATTTAGAAATAAAGTCATCTATAAAAAGGAGATGTTCCTCAGTTCATCTCTTCCACAGAAGAGCATTAGCACGGCTCTCAACTCCTTGGTATCCTCAGCAGGCCACGGATCCGTCTGACAAGCGCCTGTATGAAACTGTAGCGGGATCGAACTTTTGAATATAACCCTTCAATGTCTAGAAGTTTCTTTTGTAGTGATTCTCCAAAGGCATTGGTGGCATCAGACTGAAGCTGGAGGTGACACAGAAAACCTTTTATTATCACATTGCTTTCTCAGGATTTCAATCTGTGTCTTTCTACAATCTGCTCTTTCTTATATAGACTAAGGTGGAGTATACTTCAGAGGCAGACTATCTGCCTAGCATGTGCAAGGAAGGCCTTGGGTTTGAAACCCAGCTCCACCATTACCCCATGCCCACTTTACCCACACAAACATTCACAAAAGGCACTTTTCTAACATAAAACACTATCAGGTGTTTGTAATGGGGTGCCAAATTAATTAAAAATTACATTTCTATCTTAGAATGCTTTTGTGGTTTTAATTCCTGTACAAATGTGTATAAATCAAAGGTATATCTTAAATAGAAACAATTGTTGATGCTGATAAACTGATAGGCATACAAAAAATAGCTCCTACAGGCTATATCAAAAGCTGTTAAGGGCCTGGGAGATGGCTCAGTGGTAAATCGCACTCACTGGCAGCTTTTCCTGAGGACCCGAGTTCAATTTCCAGCACCCACATGGCAGCACACAACCATCTCTAACTTCAGCTCCAGGGGACCCGATGCCCTTTTCTAACCTCTGTGGTACCAGGTACATGCAAGCAAAGCACCCATAAGTAAAATAAAAATAAATTTTTAAAAGTTGTTGAGTAAGTGTCAGGCTAGTGATGGAGAAGCTGTTATGAGCACTTGCTACTCTTACAGAGAACCAGGGTTCAGTTTCCAGCACCCATATCAGGCAGCTCACAGTCACTTCTAACTCTAGTTCCAGGAGATCTGAAGCCCTCTTCTGGCCTGCTAGGGTACCAGGCACACACATGGTACACATACATATACATGGATACTTTTATATACACATAAATAATTCTTTTAAAAAAAAAGACAGTGTCTTTAGTGAATAAACAGAAACCATTACTTTCTACTTTTATCAACAAACCAGTTTCCCTTTTAAAGAGTAAAGAATATGAGGACAGAACCTTACCTGGTCTATATCATGTTGGCTCACTACAGCCAGCCCACTTCTGAAGTCCAGATTGGGTTCTGAGGAAAAGGAATCTGGAAACAAGAGACACAGTAAAGCAGCCCTGCCAAGGGTGTGTCTACTGCACAGCAGAGGCACCTGCGGGCAGCAGCACATGGAACTTGGCTTTGAACACTGGAAGCCTGGAAGTGCATCCCAGTCCACGATGGGTCTCACCCTTCCCTTAGGAGTCTAATGCGTGTTCCTCCATCCCAGAGCCCACCCCCGAACAAGAACAATGGCCTGCATCTATTCTTCTGGAAAAGTAGCTGTGATGGGACTCTGCAGCTGGGGCACACCCAACTATAGGAAAACGAAGGACAACCAGTGAACAGGCTCCAGGATCACTTCCCATGGGCAGAGAGTAAAATACAGAAAACAGTTGTGTTTAATATTTAGCTCTCCTGTACTCAATTCACTGAGGAATCTGAAACACATAAAATTTAAGGTTGCTTCAAGTAGCTGGTGGTGTGCATCCACAGTCCAGCTACTCAGGAGGCTGGATCAATTGTGCCCAGGATTTTAGGGCCTGTCTGGGAAATAAAACAAGACCTTGCTGCAAAAAACAAACAAAACTAGAAAGAGGCAGCTGGGTTTTCAGGGCAGTAAAATGTCTGCATTCCTGGCTCACCTGTTTTGAGAACAGCTTACCTTGTAGTCTTCTGCTTTTAAATAAAGTTCTAGAGGCAAACATCGAGTCTTGGGAATCAGTCGGAGTGCAATGTAACAAGTAGTACTCCAGATGGCGCCAAAGAATAAACAGGCAGGTCTCTATGATAACTGGAGTCCAGATTAAAGAAGAATCTCATTGCGTGTTTTTTCAGACGTTTCCGAGGGGGAGAAAAGAAGAGCCTGTGCATGATTACGCACCATGAACTTTCTCTAACTGACAGAGATGAAGTTCACTGAACATGCTTCAGAAAAAGCTGCAATGTGACCTATGGGAGGTGAGGCCCACAGGGTACTGTGCCACCAGCCTCTTGCCCACACAGAAATCATCTGCAGATTTTATAGTACTCCTAGCTATTCTAGAAGGTGAGAATAAAAATATCAATATGGAAATATATCAGGTATTTACTGAGCAAAAAAAGATAGGCCACAAAACAATAGTTATATCACTTTCCATATGGTT
Organism: Peromyscus aztecus; assembly: GCA_902168405.1. Lineage (NCBI taxonomy): Eukaryota > Metazoa > Chordata > Mammalia > Rodentia > Cricetidae > Peromyscus > Peromyscus aztecus. The sequence goes on along the minus strand of CABHPQ010157832.1, from coordinate 69,437 downwards.
TTGGTAGCTGAATGATGTAAGAATTAAGTAAGGACTGCCACAGTTTAGGGTCTGCACTCTGGGCTGTGGCTGCACAAGGATACAGGAACAGAGGGACAGCAGCTTAGCGCGATTATTGATCAGCTTGACCAGACGCCGTCTTGCTAAAACACACTTCTGCGCAGTAGAGATTTTATCAACACCAGCAGGCATCACAGACTGGCACAACTAAGAAAAAGAGAGTATAAATTGTAACAACTTAAACAAAATAATATACTATGAACAGGTCATTATAGTAAGAATTGTGAAAACACTCAAATGTATTTATCCAGCTTTGTGGACAAGAGTTTATTACCCAAAAAATGAGAGTTAAAGAAGCAGTCAAGTCCCACATGAATGTTTACCTGCTGCCTTTGAAAGTCTGTTCAACAGACAGACACTGCCAACCCACAAGTGGCCCGCCAGCCCTCAGTATCCTATCAGATTAAAATAAACAGCTCTTTAAGCAGTAGGTGAAAAACTGGCACGAATTTGTCAGGTAGCTTCCGGAGAAAGTGGCATGGTGGATATGTGCCAGACATAAAGCGATCAGGACTGATATGCCATCCCATCTGTTTGGAAATTGCAGTACCACAGGAAGACGCTGCAGACAGACAACTGTCCAAGTTCTACTGCAAAAACATTTGCCACAGGGAGCCCAGTTTCTCTGCAGCTCTTTACTGGGGCAGCCACCCTCTCATTTTCTTCAGGAGGAGATACTTGGCTGCTCCTAAAGTCAAGAGGTTCATGCTTATGAGGTGCATGCAAAGGAAAAGCAGTGCAGATCCTTTAGTAGCACTGAGTACATCATCTTTACTCCTGAGCCCAAGCCTCGTACCTGGGCCCATGTTGGTGCAGCAATGACTTTTCAAGCCCCACAGCTCATTACAAGGTTCATACCTCTTTTATCTCATCTGGGGGAAGTTGCTCTACATTCTGTAGCTTGTTGACACTGCGTCGGTGACTGTCATAATAACTAAAGAAATCACTGGCGCTCTGTTTCAGCAGGTAGACAATAATGCCCAAGCCAGGCAGGCGCCAATACGGAACCATGGGAACCTGGGTATCTAATAGGTGATAGAAAACAGCGTTCTGCTTAGACACATTTCCTACGGATTTCGTTTGTTGTAAAAAGAGAGAACATGAATGCAGTCCTCTACTACTACAAATTACACAGTGGAGTTTCCTATTTAGGGAACTCACAGGGTCAGCACATCTAGAGTTCAATGGATGAGCCTCACCCTGGGAAAACAACCTTCTATGAATTTTAAGACATCTGTAAAAATAAGAGATAAAACTACAAGTCATGTAGGCTATGATTAATGGCAACCCAAGACTACTTACACCATTGCTGGGGCTGGAGAGATGGCTCAGGGGTTGAGAGCACTGACTACTCTTCTAGAGAAAACCAGTTCGATTCCCGGCACCCACATGGTGGCTAACAATTGCCTTCTGTGACTCCAGTGCCACAAAATCTGACGCCCTCTCCTAGTCTCCAATGACACTGCACACAAATGGTGCAGATATGCATGCAGGCAAAAGATCCATGCACATGAAATAAAAAGCAATCTCAAAATAAATAAATAAACACCCATTAGTTTAAAACACAGTGGTTAAGTGCTACTGTAGCCAGGTACATAAATACCACTGGAGTCCTTGAGAGAGTAAAGAAATACGGCTAGCAGGCACCCTTTATTAGGTGAAGATCTAAGCTTTATGAAAATTGCACACCCACCCATATATACAAACCATATCTACTTTTTTAAAGACTTATTTTATGTGTATGAGTGTTTTGCCTTCATGTATATATGTGCACCGTGTCATGCCTATGGATGGTGTGAACTACCATATTGGTGCTATGACTTGAACCTGGGTCCTCTTCAAGAAGAGTAAGTGTTCTTATCTGATAAGCCATCACTCCAATACCACAAACCATATAGATATAGATATATAGAGATAGGTAGGTAGTACACACACACACACACACACACACACTTTCAGGAGTTCTTGACCCAAAGTGAGCAATGCTCACCTCCTCCAATGGTTGTGGTTACATGTATTTACCTCTAATCTGCACTGTTCTGGCTGCTGAACTGACAGCTTTAAGTCATTCTTCCTAAGAAATACTTGAAAAATGAACCGGATTTATTTTCAACCTGTCTCACTACAACAACTCCCTCTGGGAGCAAAACCCAGCACCTTACCTTTTACTTTGCTGCTTCTTCGTGAGGGTGCAAAGGAACAGTGAGTTTAGGAACACCCTGAGCTACAAATTTAGTTTACGAATAGCCTGGGGTAGATAGGAAAACACTGTCTCAAAGAACAGAAAGAAGAAAGTCACTGGTGGGTGACTTTAAATCAAAAGGGGTCTCTGGACAGGGTTCCTAATCATTCTAGACCCAAACTAGCTGAGCTGCCTGGTCTTCCTTGCAGCAGACTTGAAAGGCTCCCTGGAAATCACCAAGTTCCACTATCACTAAACCAGGGCCCACCAGCTCTGTCTTTTATGTGTCTCACAGGATTGCTACCTGGCCTTTGCTACTAACTTCTGAAGACACCAGAGGCTAAGTCAGCCTACCCAGCACCTAAAAGTTTACTGTCATGTGACAGAAATGTGGAGCTGTAATACATGACCCACTTAGACACTGAATTCAGCATGAACTGATTGAGCATACAAAGTTAACTTGCTGAATGTTCATACATTTCAACCAGCTGGCTCTCTCTCCAATCCGAGGTGCTTTCTTTGGGATCTCTGGT